>JAULBP010095118.1:0-11612 GCA_032355345.1 Lepetodrilus pustulosus | reverse complement strand
TGTTGTTGATATCTCAGCGTCGGTTGTTACATCCCACAACACACCGTTTGATTCAAGCACTGACCCAGCCTTTACCTGTGGCTTTGTTGTTGTTGAATCCCAGTTCGTCAATGTTATCCCATTATGCCCGCGAACAACCCGCTCAAGGTTCTCATTCTGATTATTATAATCAGTCGAGATACTCGGTGTATAACTCGGGGTTGATGCCGTCGGCCAGTCAATTTTATTGATGCTCATTTGCACTCCTCTAATTCAAACCGAAAGGAATCAAAGATTATCCCCTCCGGTCCTTTCTTCCATTTTACACCCTTTGTACTCTGCGCGAAAAGCACCGGGAACTCAGTCGAGTCCTCCCACCGATCCACAAAATAAGGGGAATAAACCTGCGTCGCCCGGAAAAATGCTTGTATCGCCTCAAAATCTGTCAAGGCGCCTGCGTTAAAGACACACCCGAACTGCTCAAGCACGGTCCCCTGCACATTAAAGGTAACCCCTCCGCGCGACTTCTGTGCCTTCCCGGACGATGTGAAGCTCATATCAGGAAGGGAGTCGAACGATGGCATATCCAAACACCGACCGGCAGACATCCCGCCGATATAGAGCACGTCAACCGATGTGACCGTGTACTTGATCTGCTCAACATTATCTATTCTCGTGATGTAGATCATTTTTTGTGTGATCTTGTCGGAGAATTTCAAATCGTTCGCAGTATAATTGAATGTCGTAACAGTTGAAGACGTGTCGGTGACCTCTATTTTTAACGTATCTATGTTGTGCCCGCCAAAGGCGAAGCAGGATATACTCTCTGCCTCAGCCAGATCAGCCGTTATCACAGAGTTGTTGCCAGTGCTCTTATATTTTGTTAGCAAAGTTGAATCGCACAGATTGGCGACAGGGTAATTTGCATCACCGTTTGTCACCGTAAAGGCTGCGCCACAAAGAACGTTGTTGTATAGGATTCTCATATCACTGACCCCGCTTCAACCACTATATCACGCCGGTTAAGCGCCGATTGCACAGCTTCAAGGATCGGCTGCCCGTCGAGATTCACTGTTATTCTGGTCTGGCCGAACCCACCGGCCTCGTCAAGCGGTATAACAGCCTCAGCCTTTCCTGCTTCCCCGATTATAGCCTGCGTCCCACCGGGACGTGCCGGTATAATTCCACCGTCAGCAAGGGCTACCGGGGGAGGCGTTGCGGCGACTATACCTGCCTGTGTTGCTCCGAGCGTACCAATAAAGACCGCTGCGATTGCGCCAGCTATCGGCCCAAGAGTTGACAGCGCCTTCATCGTCGCCGTGGCTGTGTCAATCACAATTTGCGCGATATTGGCCGCTTGTTGTATCCTGTAAAGAGCAATAATATTTTTCTTCTTTTTATCAGTAAGCTCTTCATCGCCAGCCATTTGGATACGGATAAGATTCCCGAATATTTGCCCGACATTCCCGGCATACCTGGAATACTCTGCCAGCTCGTCGAGAATATTCTTCATTTTTGCTTGATGCCGCGCTTCTTCCTGTTCGGCCTCTAGCTCTATTGCCTCCGCACGCTTCGCGTCTGCCGCCATGACAAGCAGGCGCGTTTCTTCCTCGAAGGCGTATCTGTCACTAAGCCGTTTCACGTAGGCGTCGCGCCACGTTTCAACCTCTTCTTCTGCCGTTTCCTCGGCAACAGCTGCAGTCTCTTTGGTCGCTTCGACTTCTTCCTCTTTTGCGGCAACGATAGCTTCTGATGTTTCCTCTGTTTGGTTTTTCAGCTCAAGTTCTGCACGTTTCTGACTTGCGAGAGCGCGCTCAACAGTCCTTATTCCAGACTCCGCTTCTGCAAGAGAGATGATTAACCCTGAAATCTCCTGTTGCGCAAGAGACCCGTACGACATGCCTTGCAACACTTTATTAGCATCTTTAGCTCGCTCACCACCAGCAAGAAGCGCATTTGATAGCTCATTAACACCGGCGGTAAATTCTTCTGTATCGACACCTTTCTTGTTCGCCAAAACATCAAGCTCTTCGCGCAATTCGGCGGCCTGCTTCCGTAAAACAACAAGAGAGCTTTCTTTGTCAGAGGACGTACTACCTTCTGAAAAAGTGTTTTTAAGGGTTCGCGCCTCTGTGATAGCCTCGGTAATCTTTTTTATTACCTTTGCAAACGCTGTTACCGCCTTTGTTGCTATCGGCAATAGAGACTCCCCAAGGACCGCGCCAAGGTCTTGGGTCGCCGCCTGTGCTATTCTCAGCTGATTCGCGAAACTCTCATTGCTTCGCGCGAAGTCGCCAATACTGTTGGCGCTCTGCTTGTAGGCAAGATCAAGGGTTAATACAGCCTTCTCTGCTTTCGTCAGCTCTTTATAGACCTGCCCCTGTTCCTCGGCGAAGCTCTTCAACTCGCTTTCTGTGATGGCAATCCCGAGAGCCTTAACAGATTCTCGCTCACCGAGAAGCGCCTTTGTCAACGCCTCTGACGCACCCTTCGCGCCACCAGAATAATTACTGAAAGATGCAAGGTCAACGGCTAGTTTTTGTACCTTTGTTGACAGGTCGAGACTTGCGCCCTTTGCAACTCCAAAGCCCTGCAAGAGGTCTGCGGTTCCAGAAAGTAATTCCTGCGATGCCTGATGCGATAACCCGTAGCTATTCGCGAGTTCATCCGCTGCACCTGACGCCTCGTTGATCCCATCAAAGACAACCGAGAACTTCTGCGCGGTTTCCTCTGCGTCTGAGGCCATGCCTATAAGTACCTTACTTACATCAACTGCCTTCTTTGCGAAAAGCACAACCGCCGCAATAGAGAACGCCGCTTTAACAGACTTGCCAAACTTGGCGATTCCCTTATCTGTTTTCTTTAGAGATTTATCTATACCCTTCGTGTCGCCAGAGATTTTCCAGACAAGCTCGCCAATAGTCACTAGAACACCTCAAACGGTTTGCGGGTTACTGGCCAGATTTTATCAATATCTTCCTTGTCGAACGGCGTAGATGATACGGCGGCTTCAACTTGTTTCATCGGCATCTTCCTTAAATCAATCATATCTATCGCCCTCCATTTGCCGTTTAGCGCGGCCCATAGGTTATTTAAGTTAAACCCTGTTTTGCTTTTTTTTTACCTATCAATTCAGCCATCAACTCAGAAAAGCCGTCTTCACTAAATTCTTTCAACCATTCGTCGGGGTTGTAGTCATATCCATTCAGCAAAACAATTTCTTTTATTATTTCATTGCGTTTTTGCGTTGCAAGGATTGCCGTATCTGCGGCCTGTTGCTTCAATGCCTTTGCATTCTTTATTAGTTTCAGGTCTGATTTCAGCTTCCCTATCCGTGTATCGGCCTCTTCTCTCTCTATCTCGCTCTCGATGCGGAGCTCTTCAAAATCTCCATCTACGGTTAGGATCGCGTTTCTAAAACTCACGTACTCAATATATAAATCGCTCACATAAATGCTCACATCATCGAGTTTATAGGTTATCCCCTTTATTTTTACGTCCATATCTTCCCCCATATCCTCCAAGAGAAAAAAGCCCGCATGATGGGGAGGAATAACCACCACACGGGCAAGGGACTACATCGCCCCGTCTTCTACGTACCAAAGAGCCAGCTGACGTTTGTTTGTTCTTGTCGTGTCCAGCCTGGCCGTAAATGCGAGCGGCATGCTTTCGAGGCCGTCCTCGTTTGCACCCTTGAAATTAAATTGAAACCCGCCTGATGATGTTTCGACCGCGTACAGCTCAAGGCTGCGGATGCGCCCGTTATCGTCTGTATGGGTGTATTTCATCCCGACCGAATCCATGACGGTTGTGGACGATCCCATATACAAGGACTGTGAGGACCTTATTGTGTTGGAGCCGTAAACAATCATAACGTCCTCGCCTGCGACCATACCGGCTGATCCACCAGAGGACCACACGAAAGAGTATCCGGATGGAGACGCCGAGTCGGCAACGACCATGTAATCATCGTCAGCTGCAAGAACCCCGGCAATACCCGCCGTCACAGAGGTGATAACCGGTGCGGTTGTCGGCCTCAGATTTATACCGCCAGAACTGAGAAGCACGGCATAATCGGGGTCGGCGAATGCAACGCTGGTTACAGTCTGATACTCCGGGGTCTGTGCGCCACCGGCAGTTGTAACAAGATCGAACATCCCACCGCCAAGTTTTGCGACGCCTTCCGGGTCAAGGTTGATCAGCTCAAATCCGCCCGATATTGACATGCTCCTGATCTGTTTTTCAGACTTCCCGGCGTTCGCCGTTTCAACCTGATTTTCTGTGAACTCAAGGGTTGCGGTCACAGCGGAGTTAATAGCCCCGACGTCAAACCACCCTGAGCCGTCGTCAATTTCTACTTTGCACCCATCCGGGAACAGTAGGTTTTTCTTCGTTGTCTGTGCGGGCATATATTACCCTCCTAAAAGTCCCGGCCTTTTATTATGACTTCGACCGGGGAATTATAATTATCAGTTGGATCGGCAGGGCCAATAGTCGGCAAAACCGATGCAACAAAATAAACATTGCTTTGTGAGTGCCGATTCAGCACATCAAATACAGCCTTTGCGATCTCTTCGGAGTCGGCCATTGTGTGAGCCCTGCAATTAACAGAATAATTAACCTGTAAGTAATCCAGCCCACCGTCCACATTTGACACACGGTAATAATTGACCGTGGAATCCTCTACAGACCCCGATGGGATTACTTTTGAGTACCACACGCCAGAAGGGCCGTCAGTGAGTAGAGAGGTTATTGACACGTCAAGAAGCCGTGCTTGCAGTTCTTCTCTTCCATAGCTCACTTAAAGACCTTCTTTTTTCGCGGGCCTTTTTTCATTCCGGCCGTTACAGATTCCTTTTGCAATTTTTTTATGGTCTCACGCACTTGTGCGCCCGATGCCTCGCTTGCTACGGCCGGCCGGAGAAAAGGCTCAGCGGCCATCTTTCTGGTTCCAAACTCATTAAATATCGCATGTGATAGGTTCGACCCGACGATACCCTCGCCCTTTTTTTTGCGACCGCTTAGTTCTCGCCAGGCCCGTTTTCCGCTGCCAGAGTTGAATCCAGTCTCACCAATGCTGGACCGGCCCATTATAGAGTTGTGTAGCTGACCAAAGTGAAAAGGAGCATAGACCTTAGCGGCGGCGACAACCTTAGAGATAAGCGCAAAGATAGCCTCTTCATTTCCAGCCGAAACAGCATCCTCAACGTTGCCGTATTTAATAACCTCAAGACTCATTTATAACCTCTAAGGCAACAATCAACACCTCGTCAGCGGCTCCGATGTTATCAGGGGAGAGAACATGATACTTAACACCTTCGACGTGTGCGATGTCGTTTTCTTGCACGTCGGCGCCTACATCCATCCCAATGACAGCGGCGGTCCTGTCGCGGAACCGGTCCGATACAAGCGCTTGAGCGGCAGCGCCCTCCCAGTACAGGCATTCGGTTGTCACGATGGGCGTCGTGGTTGTCGTCGGTACACCGTTGACGTTCGCCGTTGTGATACGCTCAATCGCCACGGCAACCATATATGACTCAAAGTGATCCAAAATACTCACACGAACCGTCCTCTCCGGTACTGTCGCAAAGCCATTATCAGCTTTGTTGGATATCCGTGCGACGAGATTGACCCGCCCTCACCAGCCCCGGCAAAAGTTACAGAGACAGGCCCGTACTTTTTACTCTTGACATCAACCATATCGCCAGAGGCCCCCGAGACCGAGTTACCTTTAATCTTATAAAGGAGCATCTGCGCGATCGTCGGCTTTGCCCCTGCGGGGATAACCCGAAAAGACATCATGGTGTCAGCGTCAGCGGTAGCGGCTGTCGAGATAACAGCATTCCCAGCAACGTAGTCAACAGATAAAACCTCTGATTCCTCGGCGAACACCGTGGAATACAAAACATCACCAACGCAAATAGCTGACGGGTTCACGATCTCAATAGTGGTACTGCCAGACGTCGCCTTACAGGTCAACCGGACAAGGTAATCATTATTAAGATTTCCGTACTCCCCGACAAGGAAATCGGTAATCACAGGCAGATAGACATCAATCTGCGCGTCCATTGAGGTATCGGAGAGTCCGAGATAAGTTTTTACCTGTGATAACGTCATGACGTATGGATGTAAAGTCATTACAGTTCGTGCTCTGCCCAGGCAGGATTGGGGATGCCAAGATGGCTACCATGAGCCATAAACCGGTGCGAAACAAGATTTGTAAAATCGTCGTGCAAATTAAAAACCAGCTTATCCCCTTCATACAAGATCAAAGGCCCGCCGGAACAGTTTTTTATCTCCCACAGCGCGTGGAGATAATCGCTGCCCGTTCCAAACCGGGACAGGCTTGTGTTGTAAAACATCGTGGCCCAGTCAAGATTTGTCATTACCGTCTGGCACAGCGTGCCAGTTTTACCAGCCTGTATGTGTTTTACCTTGATCCCGTTTTTAAGGATTATATTATTTCCGTATTTGCCAGCGTCAAACGCCCCAACATCAACGATCGAGACGACAAGCGACACGATGGCAAGTTTCTCACCAGGCTGTGCCTCTATAAAAAAGTCTTTTTCCTCGTTTTCGTAGTCTCCGATCGCATCACAAATACCGCCCGGTATCCCGGTGTCTGTCAGCGGTCTGATAAACAAGCGCCTCTCTGGGACGTCTTCGGTTCCAGGCATTACTCACCGCCTTTTGTCGACTCTTCCTGCTTCGGTCTCGCGACTCTCTTCACCTCTTCATAATCATTGTCTCTTTCAAGGCGCTCAATGAGCTTCTCGCGTGAAACCTTCCACGTAAGGCCGGTTTTTTTGTTCTTAAACCTTTTCATTTTTCCCTCTTTTAAAGACGGCCCGAAGGCCGCCCAACAGTCTACTGTAGCCGGATGGCCACAACCGATTTACGCCGGGTTGGCAGTCATCACCGCGATGCCGGTAGGCTGGATCAGCCTACCACCGTACACATGCAACCCTTTAACGGCGTCCGAAAAGGAAGCCTCTGGGCGAAACGCCTCAACACTGTTGATCTGCTCTACAAGCGCGATAGCCCTCGGATAGCCGAGCATTATCTTGTACTCAGCGCCGGAGGTGTTTTCGACGTTATTTGAGATGTACAGGTTAAAACCTGCGATCATTCCAATAAACCCTGTTCGCACAACGCCATCGCCAAGCGCTGTTGCGGCGGTGAACTGGTCGGAATCGAGCAGCATCTTATACATCCAGGGCGGGATCACGGCCCATCTACTGCCACGGGGAACATTTGCGACATCAAGGAGCATTCCAGCTTGTGTAAAATGCCCATAAATTGTTGACTTTGTAGGCACAATCGGGGTTGTATCGTTTCCGAGACCAACGATGTTAACGGCAGCAACGCCAGTGTAAAGACCAGCGATAAACTTGTCCATTTCATCGCCGAACCCGTACGCGGCTTGTGCCATTGCAGCATCCATTATCTTCGGAACCTGCTGAGCCTTGTCGATGTCGTCAACCTCAAAGTTAAACGAGTTCGCTTCTGTGATCACAAATGAAATGCGAGACGACACAAGAGTTTCAGGCGCTCCGGCAGACCCGTTCTTCGTATAGTCTGAAATTGTCGGTGTTGCGAAAGAGTTGATATTCACCTGGTCGCCATAATTGACGAGATCGGGTTGATACTCACTTGTTACGATGCCACCATAAACAAGCGCCTTGTTCAAAAACTCAAGGACTCTTGCCGCCCATACTTCCGGTATAAAATGATCGATAGCCACACGCTACCCCTTTAGGTTTATTCGCCCTTCGTGAAAGGCCTTATTGATGGCTTCGGGGGACATTTTTGAAATCTGTTCCCGCCCGATTAAGCCACCTTTAGGCAATCCACCACCAGGCTGCGGCCTATCACCGCCATTTTTTTTGAAAGCCTCCAAAACAGAGGCCCTATCACCGTCAACGACGGCCTTTAACTTATCCAATCCCGCCGTCAGCTCATCTTTATTCGACAACGGCAGAAACTCGATCAGTTCCAGCGGGAGCCCGTTTTCGGTTGCGTATCTCAACGCAACCTCTTTGTTCGCACGGACGGTGAGTTCTCGATCTTTTGCGTCAAGCTCTGCCTGGCGCTTGTCGATCTCGTACTTAGCCCGCTCCTCTTCTGTGAGACGCGACTTCTCGAACTCTTCTGACTGTAGTTTGATCTTGTTTTCGAGCTCCGAATTGCGACGATTAAGCCCGTTTATCTCCGACTTGTAACCGTCCTGGACCTCTGACACTTTCTTTTCAACCAGCTCTGAGATTATCTTCTGCTGATCTTCTGTAAAAACCGGAGACTGACTTTCGTCCTTCTTCTGTTCACCTGCCATTATAACATACCTCCACGTTATTAACAACTGCCTTACATACTACCGCTATATTGTCAATGGCGCAAGTGTGGAGTTTGTGTGAAGATTACGACCACTTACCGGCAGCGTTCTTCACTAGTCCTTGATTTTCTGCCCAGGTATCGTAATCCTGCCAATCAAAGACCTCATAATTGCCATCTGAATTAAATCCTCGGCGTGCGTTTGGAGGGATTCCATTTACAACATCTATAGTTGTACACCTGCACCCAATGTCCTGAGACGCAATCCCGAACCCACCCGGGTACATGGCGCTCCCGGCGCTGCTGTGAAACGGCTCATCCACGCCGACGGTCTGGCCGTCAAGCGCCTGATGCGTTCCCCGCGTCCTTGTGTCGAGAGAGGCAATCCACATCCGTTTCATGGCGACGCCTTGAGATTCCACCGCCTTACTGTTTGCGTAAGCCCCGGCGTTTAGAGTTCTGTTTGATTCTGTCTGGACGATCCGCATGGCATTTGCCACCGCCCCGGTTGCGCCCTTCGGCGTCTTCCCGCCTATCACACCGGAGACACCACGCGCGATCTCTCTGTACGTCTTTCCCCGTATGAGCCCTGAGGTTATCGCCCTGTTTATACTGGCTATCTGCGTTGCCCTATCCGATAGAAGCAATTCCGTAAGCGTACCGCCATATATAGGTACGTAATTCTCGATATCGCCATATTTTTTGATTATAGCCGCCCTCTTCTTCGCGGCGATCTCTTCCCATGCGGCAAGATTCCCGGTCACCGACAACTCGGCCAGCTCATCAGGGAGCATCGAAAACGACAAATCAATACCACCGGCAGGGAGGAAAAACGAATCAATATACTGCTGCCTGTAATAATTATTGCTCATAGCAAGGCTGGACGCCTCTGCCGTGAGCCGACCGGCACGCCTTGAATAAATGGCGTACTTCTCAGCCACCGCCTTTTTCAGATTCTTGAGACGCCCCCGCCTTATCATGTAATTATAGCGGTCCTTCGGGGCAATCTCTGACAGCTTAATGGCGTACAGCTCTTTGAGTTCTTTGTTTATGGCAGCCGTGGCCTCCGCGTAAGAGGCGATGACCAGTTTTTCAAGCTTGTCTACCTCGCGCCTTGTTTTAGCGACCGCCTCATTTTGCTGGTTTATCATTTCTCACCGTTTTCTGAGCCACCGGGATGTCCTCGTCAGGTATAAACCCCCGCTCCTCTGCCAGCTCTTCGGCGTTTAGCTCCTGATCCACATCAAGTGGAGATAGGGCGTTCATGCGCTTCTGGCTCAGCTCGTACCCAGCGGCCACCATATCGGCAATATCCTGCACCACGTTTCTTGGAGTGTTACGCGTAAATGTGATATCAACATCCTCTGCATTGAACCCTTTGTACGCGGATACGATCTTAATGAGCCGTTTAATGGCAGCACGGAAAAGGGTTTCCGTTTCCATCGTGGAGGCTTCAAGTTTGAAAAGTTTCTGCTGTATCTGGAACGCCGTAAGCGCCTTATCGCTTCCAAGCTCATCGGGGTTGTAAGAGTTTGAGTATCTATAAATCCGGCTTTCAAGGTCTTTTTTCAGATTCTCGACCGCAGCTGCGTTTATGTTTTTTTCGATAAACGACGCTGTGCCCTTCTCGATTGAGAGTACTCCTGTCTGAGTCAAGAGCTTTAGCCACTCCTCGTCAATGTCGCCGTTTTCCTCGTCCTGCACGAGTAGATAGGCAAGGCGCATCTGCGACACCTCAGATGAGAGGTCAGAATCAGCCACATCAAAGGCGTCCTGTAAAGAAAGTGTGAGCTCCGAATCACCCAGCCTCTCGGTATTATTCGGAAATTCAATAACAGGGACGCTCCCCATGAGGTGTAAAACCTCATCTGTCATTGCAAGGCCGCCTTTAACCTCTTCCCAGACCTCTTTTATTGTGTCTGTGTAAAACTCTGCGTGCACGATCTTCTTGTCATAAGCAGTACCGTCGTCTTTTGGCTCCTCCCAGTACCTTACTGCGTATTTAGGCTCACCGGTTATCGGGTCGTAAAGGACAACACAGGTCCACTCGAAAGGCATCGTGAGATATAACCCCTCGTCTCCGGGAGGAGAAGACACGATAAGATAAGACGACCCGCGACCAGCAGCACGCTGCGAGAGCTCTGAAATCTTCCAGTCAAAACCAAGCAACCGCAACTCTTCGTCTACAGTTTTATCTTCTCCGGCCGTGTATTCAGGGGGGATTCCGACAATATAGGAAGACTTAGCCGTGATGATGCTCTTGTCAAATGAGGTGTGTAACCGGTGGTTGACCTTTGTTGCCCCTGGGGCCTCCCTTGCAAGGATCGGGATGCCATCAGCCTTCCGGGGATCATTCCACTCAAACGAACTTGCAGCGTTTAGCCTGGTCCGCGTGTACATTCCGACAATCATATCACGCCTTGATGAGTGTATCCGGATCACCGTAGAGATAACATCGGCGTGGTTCCCCGCGTCAGCCTCGGCGATCAAAACATCCTGCACCTGTTTGTCATACACGTCGTCAAACTCTTTAATGCTGTTTAATGTCATTTCTTTCTCCGTTTATTTTAGATTCTCCCGGGGAGACTCACCGTGCCCTTTTTTCTCTTCCCGGAGAGATACGTTAAGGCCCACACAAGGGCGTCCATATTATCAGTGGAGTTCCCATCCTCTGGCGTCCAGTGCGTCTTCTGAAACTCCAAGTCCTCGAACGTGCCAACATGCGACACAAGCCCGCGCCTATACAGGTCGGCTATTGGCTCTGCCCTCACAGCCTTTCCACGCGTCGCACGCACTGGTCTGTACGACATCCTATTGTCCTGGCTCCTGAGTACAGCCTCAACAAGATCGCCACCCTGGTTTACCTCCGCCACAACCCTATCAGCCATGTAGGAGTTATACAAACCGGCAACTTTATCGGCCCACCCGGTTACGGAAGAGTGCACAGTCGCGTCCTCAAGGATGTAAAATCTCCCATCATACCCGCGCCCTGCAACTATTATCCCGGTGTCGTCTGAGGTTGTGTTACCTGTTACAGCCGGGTCAACGCTCACAACAACTGTTCTGAGATCAGGGGCCTTGTCTGTGCGGTGTTTTATTATCCACTCGTGATCCCACAACGCGCCTTCCGCTCCGTCTGTGTACTCGCCGTACAGAAATCTCCGCTTCCTTCCCTCGCTCATGCTCTCAAGGGTCTCAATATATCCGTCGGACAGGTTCTCAATGTTATCAACAGGGTTCATCCGCAGCATCCCGTATTTATCGTGATTTACAAGTTTATTTCCTGTTATGGGGTCGATGCC
>JAULBP010095107.1:0-11613 GCA_032355345.1 Lepetodrilus pustulosus | reverse complement strand
AGTGCCACTCTACAGACAGTGCATCCTACCAATATCGCGTCAGAAATGTAACTTCTGCGAAATTGATGCCGGGCCCCAGCGGGGGCGGGAATTGAACTCGGTACCTTTTGCTCCAAAGTCCAACATTCTACCACTGCGCTACATCCCACCCCTACTGGGAACCATATACATGGTTGTATCAGTCTTCCAATGCTATTTTTGTAGGCAAAGTAGAAATGTGATACTACAAAAATTAATATGCGCATATTAATAGTCCACGCGAAAATTGAAGCCCTTGTTTGCGAAGAACTCTGACACATGTTTCCAGGCAAAGGCAGGCTTACATTTGGTAATCATGTCAGAGAGGCTAGTCAAGGTTTGGATACATTTAGACCCTCAAGGCACGCCTAATAACGGCGAAACATCTCTGAAAACAACACAGAAACCAAAGATATTCTACAGCTCCAAACAACAAGGGACCTAACTCGGCCAGTTATAACAAAAGAGGCCTTACAGAGGTTGTTATGAGAGACGATTTTATTGGAATATTTAAAACTGCTTTCAAAATTCTTTCAATCATCATGACAATGGCTTGTAGCCAGTTAACTTGTCAGCTGAACTTTGTGTTGTGTTTTGTCAGTGAATATTAACAAATCATATTTTACCATTTAATTTTTATTACACATGAATTACACAGAAAAAAAGAAAGGATGGCACATGACCTCTTATGTTTTCTGTCATTGTGTCCTATTGATTTCTAAAATGTCCTTCGATTTAGGACATTTTGTCCTAAGGATTTTTATTTGGGGATATCACAGTTATCCAGGTGTCTTAAATGATAGAATCATTGTATACGAGGAAATCTAATATTCGTCTGTTTCACTGTTACTTTATCAATCATGTTAATAACCAGGGGTTAATACTAGCACTAGTCCTGTACATAGCAGTGTAGCCAAAGCCAAAATGCCCAATGTTAAAGGTATCCCAAGGACTAGAAGAAATTTAGGATTTATTAGGCTTTTACTATATGTTATCATTATCTGGTCTACGCTTTCCTGGAATTCAAAGTGGTAGGACTTGATTTCTTAGAATTCCATCACAAATCTACTGATGCTTCGAAGACAAGATAATTAGTAGTCCGTCGCACTAAATTATTATAAAATTAAAAATACATGTATGAAATTTATTATAAATCTGAAGTGTTTGGGAATAAGTATACCAGTAAACTAACAACATTTGAGTGTACAAATCAAACGTAGATAGTCTCAGGCAGAAAAACCATGTGGTTTATTTTTGACAGAAAGAAATCGAAATAAAAGCAAAATCCGGTTCATAACAGTTTATCATGTTTATTTATAGCAAGCCTACCTGGAAATGCTTTAAGGCAATGTTGGCATATACAATGTATTCTACTAGTACTAATACGACTTGTTATTTTACAAATTATTTTATTTATTTTCTACAGACTACGTAATGCATTGTTGATGGATAATAATACATTTATTTTTTTCAAAATTAAAAAAAAATCGGGTCTGTGGATCCGTAAACCATCAAATCAAATAACTAAATATTATATATCCTTTGTTTCTGTTCACAGCTGAATTACTGCGAGAGAACGAGTCTACAGAAACGGGGTTGACACCAACTGCTAGGAGATGTACATCTTCTGGTGAGTATATCTGACATTCCATCTGACATTCCATCTGACATTCCATCTAATGCTTTCTACCCAGCCGGCACATCGCGACATACGATGTCGATACGATGCCGAATTGACGTTGAAACAACATCAACGACTTCGAGATGTGAAACCAACGTCAATTCGACATAGTATGTCGCGATATGCCGCCTGGGTAATGTCATAATGTCATAATGTATATATATATATATATATATATATATATATATATATACGTACATGAGTACACATTAATCCAGATTTTCACATAACGTCATCTTTAGAAAGTAAACATGCCAATGATCTCCAATCATCTGCAAGGTGCTATAATTTTAAGGAAAAACAATGGGTCATACGTAACCAGGTACATACCAGGATTGATACTTATGTGCTAAAGTTAGAAACTGAGCCGTAGACATACTATTAAAGCATCCAATGTCCTTCCTGTATTTTGAACTATTTAAGGACGTGGATGAAGACATAGAATTACCTTTGCATGTTTTAATGCATTACTTCAGGCCTAGGTCCAGTTGCACGAACTCTTGTAGCGCTATAACAGTTGTAAGACCGATTGTAGAGTCATCTACAATTGAAATTAGGTTGCACGAAGCTCTTGTAGGCTATCGGAATAAGACAGTGCTACAACTATTGTAACTGCAGTTGTAAGTCCCTACAACTATTTTAGCCTCCAAGAGCGTCTTGCAACTGGACCTTGGAGAGATGTTTTAGTGCATTAGACCGACAGGCCATGTGGAGTGTTGACATTACGTTGTAAGAATGAGTAACTTTACACCAATAATAACAGCACTCTTGTTTTCTTTTTGTGTGTATAACATTACTCTATCATTATACAGTGGGTGCTGCGATTCGAACTCATAAAGTTAGGTTGACGAACCAAAAAAAACTGCGCTAGCCTTCGTCATTTGTCATTATGTTTGGTAATGCCATTACCACTGGTAAACCCAGTTATTTTGAATTCAGGACATAATATCCGAGGCGTCATCGGGATTTCCTATTCCATGCATAAGTATCGGATTCGAACTCGGGCATTCGTGGGTGAAACAGAGCATGATGCAATTTCCCCGCTGGATTTCACAATGGTTTAAGAGAAAACCCCTTATTGTGGTCCCACTAATTGTAGGATATCTTATATTTACTTTGCTTTATGCTATGTGTCTGGGATGAAGGATTCGCATTGAATACGTGTGGGCTAATTGGGTGACTGGCCCACGGTGGTGGGATGGGGGCGGTGGGATCATTAGATGGAGAGCAAATTGGCATCAGTTGAAGCGAGTGCTTGATGCCGATTCTGTACGTTCTACGAAATGCCTTGACTACTGTTTGATCTGCGTATCCATGCGTTAGGTACGACGGTAAATAGGCCAATCTGTTGATCCGATGACGGCAAGCTTTGTCTCATGGCTATATGTTCTCATGTTTTTCATTCAAAGAACCACATACATGTGATTAGACTTGAAACTTATATTTGTATACTGAATATTAATATTAATCGAGTATATGCTGCAGTTCACCGTTCAAATTAATTGCAGGCTTATTATCTATGTTTTTTTTTCAAAGATGCATTTATTTCATGAATATGTACGGTCATCTATTAATTTCGAAGATTATTTGTTGTTACCTTGATTCTTAAAACAATTCTGTTTGCTAGTAAGTATTATATTTGAAACATATTGCTATATACCATGTATATTCTCAGCCTATTACAGTTTGTTAGTTCATTTGTATGTTTGCTTGTTTGTGCCTGAAACCTGTTTCGCTCAAAAGTTCATCAATAGTATTAATGTTCACTGTGACTATTTCTCTCTCAGTATAATTTTGATTTCATACTTAAACGGATTACTATCTTAACCTTCTGAAATTCTGCGTTAAAAAATCTAGTGTTTCTCGTTAATAGATGTTCTAATCAGATTAAAATAAATTCGACTACGACATTTTAATGTGAAATATATAATTATACTTTCAGGATAACGATCAGTGAGGTTGCGTAACGACCTCGTTAACCTAAAGTACGCCACGCAGTAGATTTACAATGTATGGAACTTACCAAACAAAGGTATTTTGACCTAATTACAATTAAAATTAGACAACTAATTGTTGGATTGCCCGCCCACGTAAATACACTAGAAACAGAAATTGTGATGGTTAGGGTGGGCAACAAAAAAAACGGTGTCTCTAATGAGAAGTGGTGGAGAAGCGTTTTCTTATTAAGTTGTTATAACTTGTAACCTTTCCTTTTCTTCTTGAATAAAATATGTTTAAACTAAGTGGTGGAGAGGGGTTCTCGCGTTCTTAAGACAGCCAATGTAGGTTATACGTAACTGATAAATATAGAACAACTAGCTGACTTAAATCCTGACATACGAGTCTCTTTCTTACAGTGACGTGTGAACGTTGGCGAGTATAGCGGTGTTTGTGTAGCAATGTGTCTAATGGTCTTACCACAGATTGTCTGTGGTCGGTACTCCTACTCAACATATACCCTAACAATGACCAACGCTCGGACCAAACTGACCACCTATTGAATTCCTCCGTCTCCGCGCCGAATTACTTCCAACAGTTATCAACGAAAATAGGATTCGGCGACTCAAGTCGATACACCGTGAGTCCTCAGAACGAAAAGCTCATCCTCGAGAATTTGGGGGGATATTTCAGTAAATGACCCGCGTCTGGGAGGCTGTCTTCGGGAGGGGCAGCCGGGGAGGATGTGGGACGGGGGGCGGGGATATTGAGCCCAGAGAGAAACTTATTTCAAGGATTGTAATAGGCAAGGGAAAGACGAGAGCCCCTGTGAGTGTATTCACAGTGCGGTATCTTATCACCTAGTGAAGACCGTTCGTTACGCTGACCAGTGACCCTTAACTCATCAATCAGGAGAACAAATTGTGGATATTTATGAAATTGACAGGGATTCGGACACCCTTTCCCCGATAACAAGCAGCATTCAAACAAACGACAATGATTGGAGCGCGATTACTTCAAATATTGACGTTTCCGTGTACAGTTTTCGAGAGTCGTGATGTTTAAAGTGAGACAAGAATGAGTGAAACAGGTTATCGCTTGTTTGTACTTGCTTGGACAATCTCAGATTCATTGGCTACGGGGTTCTCTAATAGGTGTCTAGTCTGTTAACAAGGAGCGCAAATGCGTTTATAGGTAGTGTGTCTTTGTAGTTACCGTTAAACAAGCCCCGGTATGTTTATGCAGCTTTCCAAGGGTCTTCCCGTAGGCAGAGGATGATCGTTATACATGTTTCAGTATTCTTTGTTCATTGATTTCAATTACAAAATAAAGCATTAATGTTGTTTTATTTTGTGCGTATATGTATGTGTCAAAGGATACTATGTCAATGTGTCAAACACTATGCAGAAGTATGAAGTATTTCCTTGCATCAATAATACAGATATGCTCTTCTTGACAGTAAAAAAACAACAACATCGTAACCACCTCTTCCATTAATGCATAACAGCTAGAGAGATATGCTGAATATAATTTAGATAATCAATTGAGCAAAGTGCACTTATAACCAGCGGTCATTTGTAGAATGGAGGTGGATCAATAAAAATAATGCAAATATCATTGCAAATGTCGTTAGAAACGTTGTTAGAAATGTCGTTAGAAATGCATTTGCTGCCGCACAGAATAATGTTTAATGCTTATAAGTGATTTCGTATTATCTATGATTTACAAGGAAACCTTCTGAAATGTATTTGATAAATGATCGATCTTCCTTTTATCGAAATACAAAATCATTGATAATCAGGATCATACACGTACTTATTCCTGATAACAATAATATGCGAATATTTGAATCACCTACAACAATACAAACACTATTTATACATACAACTTTGTGTTTCAGTAACATAGATATAATCCACTGGTTAGATGTTGCATGATGCAGAAATGGACATTAGGTAAAGTAAATACTCCTTCAAATTGCTATACATGTATGGTCAGGAAGATATAGCTCTAGCAATGCTCCAAATGGACATTCGGTGAAGAAACATTGTATACATTGACTTTAGATAAAGTGTTGTTTTGTATTTTTTTTTTTTTTTTTATAATTGAATATTCAGTCAAGTATATATTTGTGGAAATCGTCTAGACTACATATTTCTATATAATATGAACATTCGGTGCTGCACTCAATGTTCGGCTTCGGACGCCGACAGGTAAATTGCATTTGCGTCGTTCGCATCAAATTATACGACCGTGATATAAACACATCAACAGATTGGTCTGCTTCTATTAATGACAAATGACGGTTCGTGTACGAGAACCTCTTGCTTGCACGACTGTACTAGCCATCCGTCCTTACACTCAATTATCCTCTGCAATCGTAGTTAACAGTTTCAATTTTTTTTTCCCAAATCCTACCACCAATATCAATATCGTCACACGCTATTTGAATTGCTTGCTTCTAGACTTGTTTAACAGAACGTTCTAAAGGTGCATGCTGTTTACGAGTGATGACACCCCCGTTGAAAGTTAATGCCATTCGTTCTTCCACCGTTTTTGTTTCATGGCAACTTTTAAGTACCATGTACTCGACACTTATTTATATATAATGATACTCTTCTTCTTCTGCAATGTCTTCTCGGACACTTTCTTTTCCATTTGAAAACACTATAAGAATCCATCATGCGTTTCTTATAAAGGTTGAGTTAGTTTTTAGATAGGTTACTAGTAAATGTAACATGTAGACGTACAGGGAACTTCAGAAATTAATACTATGTTTGTTTGTTATCGAAATATTTCGTTTTGAAGAAATTATGAATATTTCTTTACTGATGTTCCATGAGGAAAAACAGTTTTTATAATGATTTAAAGCATGTATATATAGGTCTACATGCAGGATTTATACTAAGACTTTAGAAATTAAAAGCTAAGAAAGTGTGTGTGTGTGTGTGTGTGTGTGTGTGTGTGTGCGTGCGTGCGTGTGTGTATGTATGTGTGTTTGTGTGTGTGTGTGTGTGTGTGTATGTGTGTGTGCATGTGTGTGCGCGTGTGTGCGTGTGTTTGCGTATGCATGCGTGTACATCATAATGCAGAACGTTGTTAGTTTAACATTTTTCTTTTAGCCATATCATTACGAGACAGGTACATTTAAAATGTATATCGCAGATTATTGTAAAATCATATATCACGGAGTCTCAATATATACATACCCAATTCTTAATTGACCGTGATGATGTCTAGACTTGTATGCACGTGCGTGTCTAATGTAAAGAGTTAGACAAATCACATTAGCATAAAGCTAAATCTGGAAACGTGTGTGGAACTCTGTTCTCTTAAAGGCGTATCTGGGGTATGTCAATGGCCATGTTCACCTGGCAATAGTTTTACTACACGTCCGTCGACCTTGCCCTTACACAACCCCGCCCCCACCCCCCATCCCTACCACCATCCCGGGCCCACCTTCGAGTGTATCAGTCTCCACACACACAAACATGCCACCGCGAAGAAGACAAGCAGATGCTGAAGCAATACACGTGTACAATCTAGGTGCTAAGAACACTTACAGAGCCAATGGCTGTTTATGCTGGCAATTTAAGCCGACGGTGCTACTCTATCTATTTTAATTACCCAATAGTTTTCCCGTGTTTATGTCAGTGAGAAATAATGATGACTGTATAGCTTCTAACACACGATGCCTCTATGCACGAAAAGTACACCAGAGTTCTTCCGGTTGTGTGTTCCTAGGATGGTTTTACGTCATTGACTTGTATCAGAAGTAACAATGGTCCCCGTATTGAATCTTGAGGTAGTAATTATTTTACTTAAGTCTAAATTGTACCAATTACATCTGTTTCTTATCTTCGAACAGATAAGGCTCTGACGTTGCGAATCGGATCGAATGTAAGCACGGTGCGATTTGACGCATTGTTACAAACGTTCGACCCGTGTTGTGTGAGTCCACCTTTATATTTAGTAACGACACCTGAACCAATCAACTGGCTATCTAGCGAGACATACATGTCGTATTGTTAAGTTATCTGCCAGGATCACCCAATAACGATGGTATACTAGTCTTTATTAATTGAATGCGATTGGAAAATGGGAAATATTGACTATCCATGTATTCTAAAGCTTTATGTGTTTAGTTGTAACTACGAACTGCTCTCGTGTCCGAGGTATAATATATATAGGATAATGTGTCCAATGAAATAGCCACTCGTGAAAATATCGGTTTTCCCACGTTACGAGATGAGAGATACATACTATTTCACTGGACATATGAAATATGCTATTTATTATAGAGCATAGACATGTAGAGGTGTTGTAGTAGTGATTATCGAGAAAGATAGATACGAGAATCGCATGGCTTCCAAGATTTTATTAGATTTCGAATGTACGTACCGCTGAGCCTAAATCAGTTGAGAAACCTTTTGAAGCAATATTCTCGAATTTCAATGATAGTTTGGACCTTCGCTAAACTGAAGTAATTACGAGAGTTTCGTGAAAGCGTACCTTGAGCCTCATTGCTCAGAGTAGTTGTATAGTTGCAATGGACTATATAGTAATGTAAGTAGGCCTTCTAATTTATGTCTGGTCCCGATTTCTCGAAACGAACTTGAATTTGAGATTTTGTTCAACTGATGTTATTCCCATTGATTCAATGCTCTAACTTGAGTAAATCAATGCACCAACTTGAGTAAATAAAACTCAAAACCAGTTCAAGTTTCAGCGCTAAATTAATGAGAGAAATCTCAGATGAGCAAAATCTCAAACTCAAGTGTGTTTCGAGAACCCGGGGCCTGGTTCGGTATCACCACATTAACATCCAGAACGTTGTTATTTCACATAGCTCTATAGGCTATGCGTGTGAACAAGTCCTTGGTTGAAATAATGCATCATCACCTTTACCTTGCACACCCTGAACAATGGGATTGAGAATGTTGTAAGCCGAGATGCCTGAAGACAGATGGTCTATGTCTCAGCAAATCTGATCATATCCCTGGAGCCGCACTTATTGTCAAAATACCACGGCAAATAATCTCGAAAAGAAAATGTTAATTATACAACCAGAATTGAAATTAAAATTTAAATTTAAAAATCACGATCACGGAATTACCGAATTTGATGTATATGGCTCTAAAGAATGTTCTAGGAATTTTAAATTATAGAATAACTTGCCAGTCTGTATACAAGTGTGTGAACTACATATAAAACTAGATAAGCCTTGGCTTAAGCCCAAAGCACACGGCAAACACAAATCGTGTTTAGCTAAACAGAAACGTGTTTTCGGTAATTTTGTTTGCCGTGTGCGTTGAATGAAAACAGACATTTCTGTTTAGCTAAACGTGTTTATGGAAACAAACGATATTTGGTGTTTCGATGAGATGTTTTTGGATGTGTGCGTTGACTACTAAACAAAAACCCGCTACTACATTTAGAGAGGGCTGGGACAATTCCAGTTGAATATCTACATAAGCATTATTGTTCAATTTTTTAAGCATTAATCATATTGCCATCATGTGGCCTGCTGTTCATGAAACTGTTCACTTATGCACTGTGTCAAATGTATCAACCTTATTCGAATACACTATAAATATATAATTTTAATGTCATTGGTCTTGTTTCTATAGCCATTGCACATATTTATTATAGCAATGGTAGTATTATCAGTTTCAATAGACAGTTTAACATATATACTACATACCTATCATACCTGTGGGCCTAGTTACTAGTATGCCAGGTATGCCTACTAATAAATACTAGTACATGTACATCAATTATTAATTTTAACAAATACACCAAATAGTCTTATTTCAAAAAGTATTATGCATACTGGTAAATTAGGATATCAATTATCTTATTTCAAGAGATATACCAAATTGAATAGACTAGTTTGAAGGACATTTCTGATAAAAAGAAGTCTAAAAGCATTTTTGAGTAAAAGTGGAATCTCAAGTGTTTTAAGATCACAGCTGAGAAGTATTAGGTGTTCTGTTCTAGGATCCTAACAAAATTTCACCAGGTTCCTGGCACGCCATCTAACTTTCCTATCCAAGGTCAAAGTGTCCTTCCTACCAGGGTATCCTTTCACAAAGCTCTCTTATCTACTAACAGACCATAGCGCTCTCTTAGCAGTGCATTAGCTATCGGCAAAGAGAGCGCTATGGTCTCAGTGAATAAGAGAGCTTCGTGAAAGGATATCCAGGACCCTGGTGTGATTTTGCCAGGATCCTCGGACGGGACACCCGACTATCTTTGCTGTGTATTATTCATCCTTACACCAATGCTCTGACTTTGACAGGTATCGTGAATGCCTCTGGTATTGTGTGGAAGGAACAGCGACGTTTCGCTCTGGCGGCCCTCAAACAGTTTGGCTTCGGTCAAAGGTCATTCGAAGAGAACATACAGGCAGAGGTCAGGAACTTTCTGAAGGCTGTCGACCAGCGCGTCAACAACGACCTTGATCCATCGGATATAGTCCAGACCGTCATCGCCAACATCATCTGCAGCATAACGTTTGGAGAAAGGTTCGGATACGACGACCCGGTGTTGAAGCGTTTCTTGGACATATTCGATGAGAACATGAAACTGGTCGGAGGAACTTCTATTCTGAATTTCTTCCCTTTCCTCCAGTACCTTCCCGGCGACATTTTCAAGTTCAATTTGGTTCTGAGAAACGTTGAGTTCGTACAGGTATTCATTAGAAGGACTGTGGATAAGCATATACAGGAGTTCGATTCTAGCAAAATCCACGACTTTGTGGACGCATATCTGAAGGAAATGTATGAAGAAGCCGAAAAGAATCCAGAAACTACATTCAACTGTAAGCTATAGCGGCCATTAGTGGGTCTGTCTATTTTTAGACGTATCCGGTTTAAACATGTTGGTGATAACCTCAATGGGAAATGTGCATGAAATGTGCTTGGATATTGTGTTATTTACATTGTATTCCGATCTATGACGCATGGATGGCTGCACATGGTGAACAACATGATTTATCTCTGAATCACAGCAGTAATTTAAGTACACGATGCATACTAACGGCGTATTAAGATTTTCTCGGGAGTTTAGTCAACCCAAGGCCTAGTTATCGTTCTTGGATTTCACCGGAACGAGTCCAATTCTGGGAAATTCCATCCAATGTCTAAAAATAAACGTGATCCACTTTAGACTCCCAATGACTATAATAGTACATTGTTGTATGAATTAGACATATCTTGCATTGCTCACAGTCCTTTTCAAAAACGTTAGAAATATTTCTATTCTATACTTCCTCATGTTCTAGTTCTTACAGTATTGGGGGAAATGCCTCTTCCTTGACTTGAATTGAAGTGTCAATATTTCCAAATATGTAAAATAAAAAATATCATTTTAAAAATGTGTCACTAACGTCTTGAATAAGGACGACTAGCTTTCTATTTCCTAGATGATCAACTCGTGAAGGTCATCGGCGACCTTTTCGTTGGAGGAACAGAAACCACAGCCACCACCTTGAGATGGGCTCTGATATATCTTGTGCGCAACCCGGACGTGCAACAGCGTATGTACGACGAGATACACGACGTCGTCGGACGCGGCAGACGGCCCTCCATGGATGACAAGGAACAACTCCAGTACACGGAGGCCACCATTTTGGAAATCCAGCGCTGCGCGGACATTGCGCCGTTCGCTGTGGCTCATGGTACGTCACAGGACGTGGAGTTCAGGAACTACTTCATCCCGGCCAACAGCGTCATCGTGCCGAACGTCCACTCCGTCATGACCGACCCTAACCTCTGGGAGAACCCGGCAGAGTTCAGACCCGAGAGGTTCCTGAGTAAAGACGGGATAGTGTCCAAACCAGAGCAGTTCATTCCATTCTCCATAGGTGAGTAGAACATTCCATTCTCCATGGGTGAGTCATGCTCTCCTGACAGCGAGAACACAACAGTCTGTGTTACACGCTGTCACACTACGAGGGTTTTCGTGTGTTCAGC
>JAULBP010095096.1:0-11618 GCA_032355345.1 Lepetodrilus pustulosus | reverse complement strand
CTGTATCGCAAATAACAGCAATTGCGTTGTTCTAAACTATCATAAAGGCATTTATTGTCTACATAATTGATTGCGGGGATATTTATATTTACTTTTTATTTAGCTTTATATTATTTTAACAACAAGGTATTTCCAAACATCTACAGGCTTCAGGCACTTTTCAAGAACTTACAGACACGTTTGAAGAGGAATGGTACCAGATTCTTTAAGCCAAGTTCCGAAATTTGGTAGAACCGTTCCGTGACATTTATTTTGTTGAGTATATATATGATATTATGAAAGAGATGGAAACGCGTTTTGCCAATACACATACCTTTAACGACGCGATTGTCAACATTACAGTGCATTACGTGTGCTGATAATAAGAGCACGACCTAATTTTACCAGTAAGATACCGTAGAGAAGAGAAACAGAAATGTCTTCCCTGTGCATGCGGGGTCGACATAAGAAACATTTTCTTTTAAAGGTCATAAAAAAAACCATCAAAACAATGGCATCGGTTTTGAAACGAACGCTTAAAAGCATACTACCAAAGATGTTTGGTATATATAATTGACAAACGAACTTCTATCTGAGACTATTTACGTTTGATTTGTCCACCCAAACATCCACGTTTATTATTTACTGATGTGATTATTCCCTAACACTCGACAGTTATCAAACATTTAATTATATTATGAATACAATGAACGTAGCTCTAATTATCTTGCATTTGGAATAGTTAACTGCTAGATAGAATTCCCCTGACAATGTGGATAACCGAAAGGGATTTATCTATATAAAATTGATGATAAGTATCGCAAATAAATGTAGTTTGCATTTATTACTCAAATATAGTGCTACGCGCTCAATGAAATCTGTGATGGTATCAGAAAGTATAAATGTTTATGCTATGCGTAATATGCAAATCGTTACAAATATAGTATTTGATTTTAGATACATGTATACTTTATAGTTTGTAACCTGTAATTTTTATCAAACAATGCCATAGCAAATGTAGTGCATTGTTGTGTATTTTTTCTCTCCCTCTCTCCTTCTTATCTTTTTCTCTTTATTGTTATACAATCATGATAAGATTCACGTGGATTTATGTACGCAAGTACTATACCTCGTTATGAAATATCGTAATGCTTAAGTTGTCATTGGCTAATGGAATGGGCCTAATCTTGCCAAGACGATACTGCCTTATAACATTCCGTCGTGCTGTCAAGTCGCTCACTGTCTTCTGATAAGGGTAAACGTCATACACACGAATGTACAAGTTTACATGATGTCCATTTACCCCCTCCATATCGTCAAACAATGATATCGAGACGTGTCTGGCTGACCTGTTGATCAAGATATCCGTATCTTCAAAAGACGCCGAGATGACCGTTTGGTCACGTGGTTCGAGAAGGAGGCTGCACGCATGCCCAGTCCGACTACTGACGTAGATGCATGGATGTACACACGCACATGTAATGCAGGTCCGTTCACCTTCGCTGATTAGTCCACATGCACGTGCATTGTTCTGCTACAGGGAAGACTTGTGTGACGTGTGTATAATAAGTAAACATACACCTGTCACGTACGAAACTATATCGTAAACTGGACAAGTGTAGACATACTTATAACTGCACATAGCACACCTTGACATAATTATGAAATATAATAATCCTTCATTGGCATTATAAGTGAAGTAGCCAAATATTCGTAACCAAATTGAAAATGGAATTCGAACGTAACATAAAGTTAATAATATTAATTTATTCAATAAAGAAAATACAATTTAATTCATCATCATGGTGTATTTACACATTTTACGTAGCCTATTTATTTACACATCGTGGATGATAATACATAAATTGTTTACATTAATTTTATTATCTTACGTGCAATGGTCATGTTACACTAGTAGCACTAGTAATCCTTACCTTTTATACAACTGTGTGCAATGCAAAATGCGTATTGTTTATTACTATTCCCTCAGTTTTGTGTGCAAAGTTCGGTTAGGTTCAATTCGGTTCAATAAGATTAGTCCCAAATAAAGATCGTCGAGATGCAGTATTTACTATTGTATATTGTGTAAACATAACTGCATCTGTAGTGTATAATACTAGTGCTGTGGTTTAGTTAATAGTTTATCCGATTTCTCCATTGCGCGTGTTATGCATTGTTTAATCAATTATATTGTATTGTAACAAGCTTGGATTTCGGATGTCAGCTAGAGTATTCGTACACAAAGCTCTTATCCATGCATTTCTTAGCAGTGTATTAGCAGAGTAGTATCTATCGGCAAAGAGAACGCTATGGTCTCTTAGTGTAAAAGAGAGCTTCGTGAAAGGATACCCTGGACTCGTACAACAATGCGTACCTCTACGGTAACCGTAACTCCAACGTATTAATCTCCTGCGTACGCCGTTTCGTATAGAACAGCCCTAGCTGGACGCTTTCATCTCGGAAGTGTATTCTTAATTAACTAATCACGGGCGGAAGTGGCTGTAGTTATAAGTGATATAAATAAACGTAAATCCGCACCATAGACCAGTGTCTGCCCAGAGACCTAGTGATAGTGGGCGGTTGTATTTTCTCCTGGTTTTTGCTTGAAAAGTCTACTGTTGCAAAATAGTTGACGACGTTCTTTTTCCTGGAAAATTAATGCCGTGTGGTATTTTTAGACCACGCCTCATGACGCCTGTATATCTGCTGTGAAACTAATTCCAATTTCGTGAGAGATTAAACCCAATCATGTCACCGATTTTTCGAAACAAGGTTGCGTTTGAGATTTAGCCATTGACTCAGTGTTGTAACTCGAGTAAAAACTCAAACCCAGCTGAAATGTTACTCAAGTTACAGAAATGACGGAATGGGAGAAATGTCAACTGAGCTAAATCTCAAACTTAAGGTGGTTTATTTTTCGAGAAATCGTGGCCTGGAATATTAGTTTGACCACATGAAGTAGCAGGAAGTAAAGACGTGACATTGTGTTACTGCTCATAAATCTACAGTATTGTATAACTGCTCATCGTTTCAACTTTGGAATAATAAGCATGTGTTGACAATTAGCTCATCAGCCTCTAAAAAACAATTTTATTTTTGTGTGTATTATTTATTTATAAATAAACAATGCACATTTTGCATACAGTTTATGTTTAATTCTTTTAATTTTTTTAATGTTTATTTAATAGCTTGTATAGCTTTTGCATACAGTTTAGATAATTATATATGGTATACATATATTAGGCTATTCCAATCTTGAGAAACGATATTCAATTACTGTTCATATCGGACTACTGTTACTTGGAGACACCATTCATTATACAACATTCAACTTGTTTAGTATCACTTGCTGTATGCGGTCGAAATGACATTCAAGGGTTCGGTTTCATCAATAATGCACAAGATTAATTTGTCCTAATTGCAGACTAGCCGGAGGGTCCTGTTACTGGAGAACAGAGTCTCGGCGTTGTGTTCTGTTTCATTGACGTCAGAACATTACCAGAACACGAATATCATGAGAAGTCCTTGTAGTCGAGTATTGCCAGGTGTGGAATCAGTTGTAGCAATTCATTCTTAATAGATCCATGGATGGGACAGATCTCACATTGACGTAGATCGTGACAACTGATGACAATGTGGGGTCTATTGCATGTTGCTTTCGTTATTCCTTTAATCCCTATTAGACGCAGACATTGCCAATAATGTGTTCTAACCTATCACCACCGCTTGTCTGACGGTCATTTATCTTGCATCACTATGTCCTGTAGTATGACTCTCTTGTCATGTAGAGCCAGTTCAAACGATACATCCATAACCAAGACTAAATAGTAAGCCAAAAATGGTTTGTTAAGCATTAATATTAAATTGTCATGCAAACATTGTATCATAATATAAATGTAAAGATTTGCTAGACTAAATGTTGTCTACCTAAAATAGCAGATCAGTACTTATTGCAAGTCATTGATCTGGTCAAGCTATTTTATATGGATATACCATTGTTACCATGTCCATTATAGAAAGTATTGTATGGACAGCAGCGAGGACTAGAGATGAATCTCGAGCTAGCGACAAAAGGGCTTCGTAATTCTGCTTGTTTTTGTATTTTAAAGTATATATTATAGCTCAAATATGGCTGCATTTAGTCACGACGTACTGGACTGAACCGAGCTGAAGCGATGTGTAAAGTTCATGTGTCCATTCGTTTGTTGTTATTACTTTTATTTGTGAATAATGGAATTAACTTTCCCAACTTCCGTGTATATTCGGTAGGAGCCTGTCACGCCACTCCGCTAAAATGTCATGACCCCCGAATGATGACGTCATGCCAACTGACCCGGCCACGCTGGGTTGCGGAATGCCACTTTATGAATGAACACACGTGAAGATCATTTATGAATGAACGCACATAGTTAACGAAGTAGTGTCAACAAATCACGACGGCGTAGTAAAGCATCCATGCGTAACGGTGTGTACATTTATATTTATCATTTCAACAGAGTGCGTTGCTATATTTGATTAGGGCCTAATGGTATTCTTGGCCATTGACGCTGTTTACGTCGGAATGTTAGCCTGGAGTAATACACCGGTAATTTGGCCATGATGAACCCACACCAAGTACCATGGCGCGGTAACATTCATTGAAATCAATCCTGCGACACATATGGAACCAAGATCCGGGGTAGCTGTGGGTTCATATTGTAGTATCTGTGTTTGCATTCTTTTGACGATCAATTAAAGAGTTGGGTGGCTGTATTGCAATACTATTTAACAATGCACTACCTCACAATGCCGACATAGTCATTGCAATATTCTACTCGCAACATTACCACCAAAATTCTTCTTTTTCTTTTCTCAGAAAAAAAAAGTAATTCACTTTTGAATCTTAATTCGAGTAATTTAATGCCTTTGTATATGATATTGAAGATAGTATACCTTGCCAGTTTAATACTAAATCATCTTGATATACACCGGTATGCAATACAATTCTGGCGGCCTCATTGCAATTGTATTCCAACACAAGGTATATTATTAATGACTATGCATTTATATTACCTTACTATTGAGTATTATTAATACATTAAAACAGATACCAAATTATATAGTACAGTTGGAAGGCTTTTTTTTCAAGCCTTGGTGTTGGAGATAATATTACGCGGCAGACATCTTGCTGAAACGCAAATCTGAATTTAAAAATCATTGGTCTTAATTCAACTAATTTATTTTCAAAAATAGAATACACACGCGGTGACACCGATACCATCAAATTGACTTATTTGTCGTGTCGCAGACTGTGGTGTTAGCTGTCAACCTGTGACAGTGTTCAGTGCATGCAGCATGGCTCGTACCACGGAATGAAGGCTATGCGGCATGCCACTAGAACCGGGAAGTAATTAGCGTGGGTGGTTCGGTCGGCCAAGGAACTCGGTGGTTCTACTCACCAGGTCCTACATATATATCACACCAATCTGCGCCATTATTTGGCATTGGTCTTCATCCGTCGGGAGTGGTGCATTTAAACTCGGATTCAGAACGGTATTGACGACAGTGGTACCAAAATGGTAAAAGTATGGTCGAGCATTGTGAGGGGGCAGGGAGTGATGTCACGTGACTATGTCATACAGACAGTCATGATGTAGGGATGAGCACTGCAATCATATTCAGAAATGTCATTTCTTTCAGGATTTTCTCTATCTATTAAAACATATCCTACCTATAACACTAACCTACCTCTTGGTCAATTACTTGGAAATAGCAACGGAAACGGGAAAGGATACATGTTTAGTTAATGTATTAAATTGTTGACATCATTTCTATTCAATGGAAGTGGTGCCATATTTAATCCATGCGTCTCCGTGGTAATTGAAAGAATCAATTTAGCATTGTCGTCGTCTTTACTACACTCATCACCCCTCCCCCAAAAACTAAATACCCCCACTCCATGATGACGCAACCTTTCGTGCACAGACCAGTGGATTCACATTAAAACGTCTATTATATCTATACCATTGCAAGCACACGGAATAGAAGTTTTGACATTTCAAATTACACAAACTAGTATTTAAATAAGCGCCATCTACTAATTATAGGTAACCGTAATTGATGCACTGACGTAGGTTGGTCTTCATGAATGGAAGAAACTTCGTAAGTGCTGCTATTATACATTGAAGGAAATTCCAACATCCGGGGACTGTTAGGATAACATTCGGAATATGGGTCAGTAGTAATCGGACTCTGTTCTGCTACTGATAAATCATTTTGCCATAGAATAGCAATAGATATATTTGGTAGTTCTTAGAATTTAAATAGGCAAGCTTGTACCTATTCATTTGGTATTAATTTCAATGATTTGCAAAGATTTCTATGCTTCTTTCTTACATTAAAATTTGTATTATAGAATTGTCATTCATAATTTAATTCTAAAAGAATACTCATACTTGTGTATGCATGTTGCATACATTATAACATTAGTGAGAATGGGTAAGCTATATTGGTTACGAAAGAGTAAAGGTGTGTTTGGTTCTACTCTACTCCGCCATAGACACACACCGGTGCTCGTTGGCTGGCCATTGCTAGGAAAATAGTGTCACTGTAACACGGTAACTACTAGTATGCAATAAATATAATCGGAAAATGCATCTACTAGCTGCTTTATTCAACAATAATAACTTTGCAACAATAAATACTTTACAGCGTATTCATTTCTGTACATACATTTACATGTATATTATTCGGTGGGCATAGACAATTTCACTTTCGCAAAACAATCATAATTACTCAACAAAGTAACAGTTTATATCGTCATAATTATGTTTATTTCGTATATATTCCAATACCGTAAGTTGCTGACTTTGAATTTTTCCAATATACAACCATATTCATGTAGATGAATTAAAGATTAAAACTGATCATGGACGTGTAAATCTTTTTTGTCAAGGTCAGCAATATGCTACACGTGTGTGTGTGTGTGTGTGTGTGTGTGTGTGTGTATATGTGTGTGCGTGCGTGTGCGTGTGTGTGTATAATAATAATAATAACAACAAACAAACAAGCACACACACACACACACACACGTACATTCATGATAAACACACACATACACACACACACACACACACACACACACACACACATGCACATTACCTAGCAGAATGACCTTCACCCAGGCCGAGCACACCTACATGTCTACCTGTAGTTTACGTCAGACCTCCCACACTAACTACCCGTCCAGCCCTGCAGTCACTAAGCTGCACTCATTATTAATTTAGATCTAAACATGCTAAGTCAATCATGACTTAACGCTTTGCCTTAATTACCTGTCCAATATTTGTGTTGCATGTTGAATGAACTACAATGTACCAACATACCCATATTAACTAATTATAAGCACCGCGGGGTTTCTCGTAGCGTGTATACAAGTGTTAAGATAAGGAGAATTACTTTACGTGATTGATTGTTTGGAAACGACAATAAAGTCTGGCCTAATATGTATGCTACCTGAAGTTAAACACAATGTCATACGGATAATGTCTTGGACGATTCCAATTGTTCTTGCAGGGGGAGTTCATGGACATCCCATGCGTCATTGGGTTCTTGGGCCCACCCATGGGGACATGGAAGCAGTATAACGGTGTAGATTGCCATACCGCCGCTAAACGGTCACGCTTCATTTGCCCCACAACAAAACTGTTTACCAATTCAAGGACTCTGGTCGACACTGATTGTAGTCTATTATTAGATGCTGAGGTCATCCTTGACCAGTGAGAACTGACCACCCACGTATCTGGACGATGCTCATGGACGCACCTGTGGAAAACATCTCATACTAAATACTTTAAACGATAAGCTAAATATTCCCAGTGCATATACAGAATCTACAATACAAATGCATGCTTCATGAGTAGCCTACTATGTGATACCTTGTATTCTTACTATATAAAGCTACACAGACAGATGCGTAAACCAACAAACTCAAAATAATATTCACAACTTGAGAAATAGTTTCAGACCATCTTTTGTATAATCTGTGGATATTGACCTTTTCTAAAATGTATGTCTTTATTTTTGTCTTCAATACAACTACAGTATATCACTAATTGTAAGAAGCCCAATAACACGGATATGTCTTTCCTGTGGGCGATTTGAAACCTAAGTTGTCACCGAAATATAACAGCAATTATCTGTATGTATTCAGCATCTATTTCGACAGTAACCAAAATAAATATGAGATGGTTAATATGATTCAATGAATATGTATTTTAAATAGAGCATGGACTGTATTACAATGTTAATCTGTGTCTAGCATCGGAATATTAATACATGTTTATTTACTTATATTCCACAGACTTATTGGAAGGTTACCAGTTACTATGGACGTAACTCGTATACAATGCCATGCTTACTAGTAAACTGCAGTCTGTTACGACGCGTAGCGCTACGATATTTCTACGACATATAGGACCTATGGCGTCTGTCTCTGGTATTCCTAGAAATGTGGTGACACATCTAGAAGGGTATATTGCTATAGATGAGTAGCATAAAATAAACAGGTACACGATTTCAGAAATGGACGACCATTTTGGCGACGTTTGTATTATTAATACACCGTGCGCTACTGTACCTACAAAAACATGCTTCTGACGCTGTACGTAGGATATTTTCCGAGGTACTATTCTATTTTAGAGGTTAGGTAATTTGGAACGCAGTATATATCTGATAGAGTGACTGGTTTAAAAGCATACAATCACGGTTTGTTGAAATATGTTGTCATAGTTAGATATAGTTTTAACTGAAAGTATGCGGTACACTTGATTCGGCCAACAAGGAACATTTTCAGCATGTCCCACTAGTTTTTCTCTTCATAGATTTATGTATTTTTATTCGGACGACAATAAATGCAAACATTTTCATAGAGTCACTAAATGTAAATGAAGCAAGGCAAATTTAGGTGTTTGCCCTTTACACCGAGTTGTACTACTTAGTTATGTCTCCTTACATTAATATAATGAAGCAACAATAATTCCGACCATATTCAGGTTGTTTACCGGAAGTTTATACAGTCAAGGTTCTATGTCGGGGGGTTGCAGTGGAAGATTTTCTACCATACAGCCAATCAGTGTCATATGTAATCATCTGGTTGAATAAAGCACGTATTTAGATACATCACATGTATTAATACAGATACGGGTAATTTAATTTAAGATATACATATACATAGAAGGGGCTTGTTTAGATACATGTATATAGTAATTCAGATTCAGGTTAATTCGTTAAATATGTCTAGCTGTCGTGATTTCCGTTCAAATTGTAGAAAATCAATTTGGCGCCAGTTTGCAAGTACTGTTTAATATAACACAACGTCGAAATGGTGGGCTAAGCATAGCATTCGAGGAAAAACAGTTTATATTATTTCATAAATCACTAAAACATTTTGCGGCTTTTCTTAAAAGTCTATCAAAGTGTAGGCCTTCATGCCGCCATCGTTTTTGTAAACATACTTTGTTAAATAATCTGCGCAACTTAGATTATAATATGTATTACTTACCTGTACCACCATTGACAAACACTTAAAGATTTCGTTAAAGGCATACAATCACAGATATTTGACCTAGTGGTCTAACGAAGTTTTGCTTGAAAATACAGTGTATATGCATTTGTTTTGACTACAGCCATGTTTTATGGAACTATTTTAACGTAATTTTATTGAATTAAAGGAGAGAAACTTTAAATATAAATAGATTACAAGCTGACAATGAAACATGGAGAGAGTAGGGGATTCCCCTTTCATTGCAAAAATATATTACCAAATATTGTTCAGGTTTTAGAGGAAGTTTATACTTACTATCAGGCATGTTACCTATTGAAGGAAGTTTACCTACCATACAGCTGTGAATAGATTGTGTACGTACAAACATGATTGTATGTATGCTAAGGGATGTTCTTTGCATCACTATACCTCAGTGTGTGCTTTTGAGAAGCACGTAGGACACCAAACATTTATCTCAAATGTTACTAAGATAATATTGATAGAACTTTCTGACTGTAATAATAAGCATCTAACTTTGCTATTACACATGATCTTTCAAACAAGAAGAATGGAATAGTGCCTGTTTTCTGTTTGATAAAGTAGAAATATAATTGCTAATACACATACGTATGAGAATAAATAATTGATTAAATCGAATACACGTACAGTTAAAATGTTTTATACAAGAAGGTCGCTAACAATCATTTTCTTTCTATGATCAGTTCTGCTTCAAATTGTTATGGAATATGATCCTACATGTATATTACATATTGTCGAATAGATCTACAGGCAGTATATGAACCAGGGGGAAAAGACTCATCTAAAAAGAGCACTCGATCCGTGACCGTGACGTCACCCCTCTGCATAATAGAATAATTTATAATATTAAACAGATCATTTTTTATTAATAGTGCAAAATTCAGATATTATTTTGGTTAGTTTTTCATTTGGAGATCAAACGAATATTTGATTTGTTTATGCAACTATTTTATTCAACCAGCTACATATCCCTCGTGTCCCCGACAATATTATATATACTATCAGACTCTAGCAATTTTAATTGGAATAAACAAAGAGTTGAATATCACGACAAGGAATTTAGGTGTTCAGTGATCATGAACCTTCTAGCTGTTTCTCCGAATGTATTAATAAAAAATATATAAGCTAATGCTAGATCGTGTGTAGTATGTCAATCAAGCTAAACGGAAGCGTCTCAATTGATACATCGTGAAATATTACGTCTTTCAAATACAATTGCATCCCGTGGTACATGGATTTCATCTGATTGTAGAGCAATGAACAGCGTGTAAAGAGGTACCATTAACTTTAAAGGTTAATAAAATATATAGGCCTTGTAATTTACTGTCCATTCATTTCAATTATCAAACGATACTCGATATGTTGTATACCTATGATTACGTTTTGATGTAGGCCCTACTGAAAGTAAAGACGCTCATTCTTTTTTTTTTCGAAATAGGTCGTCATTAAACTAATAATATTTTAATGAATTGCCTATGGTTAATTACACTAATATTAATATTTAAATATTGCATTGATTATATGACGGAAGATTCACTGATGAGCAAACACCACGCATAGCATACACCCTCACGTATACTATTTATTTTATACTAGAAGTACTCGTTTGATTATATTGACATTGACATTGGTCGCGTGCACCCATGCACATGCACCTAATCGTAGTATGTAACTCCACCCTCGAGTCCTGGAAGTGTGCACCGGTTTAAAAGACAATAACTGTTAAACTCTATTTAAATACGAGCACAATGGGTATTCAATAATATATGTTTTTAGTTGAATATAAAGATTGGTTCAATTCGTACACGCACACAATAATCAATAACCATTATGTATATGACACACTTTCACTACTCAAATGAATTGTTTTAAAATGCAAGAACACAGAGTGTTAAATAACGTCGTTATGCAAACGTGATCATGAAAACGAGATCATGACTTGACACTTTGCGTTGATTGCGATTTACGTTTAAAGGCATACAATCACAGATTTGTATGATCACGTAGCACTATATTTGAGTAATAAATGTAAACTACATTCATTTGTGATAGTCATCATCAATTCTATATCGCCAAA
>JAULBP010095085.1:0-11619 GCA_032355345.1 Lepetodrilus pustulosus | reverse complement strand
CTGCACTATTATATAAGGCTGGTACTATAAGGCTGGGGGTATGTCATGGACCCCAAATACAGCCTTATATCGAGGGGCACTGTAGTACCAGCCTTATAGGATAGTACAAGTAAATAACAAAAATAAAAATTTGATCCACATCTGACCCAGCCTTATATCCAAATCCGCTCTGTATCGAACATCCTTATATCGAGGGGACACTGTACAAGCACATCCGTGTCTTTTATGTCTGGTAACTTATACACCCTTTCGTGAAACCCACCCCTGTTATGTTTCCCCCCAGTAGCTCTGACACACATATATATTTCTTTTCTGTACTCTGTCCTAATACTAGCTGTTGTAAATTGAGACTTTTGGCTATTATACTCTGTGAGCCAAGCGAATTAAATAATCTCATTCATGATAGAGCTACGACACAACAATGACACAATCATGACACAACCAGTGAATAGGATCTTCATAAATATACTTTAGTACAATCTCTTAACAAACATTACAAACTACATTCCTGATAGACAGATATGTCGAGCTAGGATTGTATAGTGCAGGATTGTATACTTATCACTGCTTATAGCATTTGTATGCAATACTAATTTTTTGGCACATTCAAATCCATGTCGTAAAAAGATGTCGAGCCACGGTTTCTATGAAGGGTAATGAACCCAATCCGAATGCAAACACCTGCATTTTGCATTAAGAATTGACTGATTATGTTAGTGGAGTACATATAACACTAACAGCAGCAGACATGCTAGAGGTCACCGCTTAACTATTGAATAGGAAAAGATTTGAGAATTCCTTACTATCACTACGGGTTGACCTATATAACGGACAAACAAATTTATGTCTGAGATTATTTTCATTTGATTTGTACACCCAAAAGTTGTTATTTACTGATATATTTATTCCCAAACACTTGATAGTTAACAAAAAGTTCTTATTTTATATGAATTACGGTTACAGACCCATAATTATCTTGTCTTCGAAGCATCAGTTGATTTGTGAAGGAATTCTTCGTCTAATAAATCGAGTTCTACCACTTTGAATTCCAGGAAAGCGTAGACCAGTTATGCCCCTTTGTATGCATATTACGAGGAAACTAAAGTAGGGGCCTACAGGTCTGCAGATAGATTTTGATCCCCATTATCATGTGGTTGCAGTGGTATTTTGTCTATTATACAAATCCTCACAACATAGATCTACAAGTTTTGTTAAGCTATATTAATGGATCTACACTTACAAACAGGTCACGCATGTTTAGAATATTCCCACTGTGACCAATGGTGAAATAAAACAACAATTCACTCACTCTCTTGTAAACACTATCAATTTTCTCATCAGTTTTCTAAAATACATTTTCTATGATCTATTTCTGACCATGATGCCCCAGGGCAGTAGTATAGACATTCTGATTGGATGAGATGGGACATTATAGGTGTGAGCTTATCTAACAGGGAGCAAGTGTAGTGTGGATAAATGTCATAATTGTAGCATTAGTAACTGGTAACCTGACACGTTGTGCTTGTCAAATTCTGTACACTGACCAGGTTAGTGGTTTAAACTGTCATCTTGCAAATATGTCAACTATTTTCCCAGTGTTTCAAAACTTGAGGTACAATATTGGCTTGACCGTTTTTTTATTGGTTCTTTTTGTATGATTTAACCCTCTTCCTGCTGGATTAGGCACAGACACTGCTCTTTAGGGCATCTCTGGTTGCCTGCAGCAGGGAGAGGGTTAAACAATATTTCTTTTGAATGTTATTTGAAAGGTAAATGTATGTTTTTATATGATTTATGCAATATTTGTATTGCCAGAAATATGTTATTTCTAGTACAAATAGAGTGTTAATAGAAGTATTCTTCCTTTCTTTTGCTTTCTGTCTGTAAATCTCTGTGTGACTCTGTCAACCAATTATATAATGGTTAAATTCACCATGGCTCAGAAAACTCTGGTAGGAATTATCATATGTGCAATGCATTTCTGCAGTCAATTTTGTGAAGAGATGGCGACAATATGTCCTATTGTTTGTAGTGTACTCTCTGACAGTAATTGAAGCACTAGAAATTGTTTTAATGACTGGGTCTCTGAGCATTAAAGGTACACCTACGTATGAAAGTTCATCTTTTGAGGCTAAATGGTATTTTGACAACAAAACCCAGAGGAAACCGTTACCAATTATCTACAATTTTAACGTTTTATTACTATATACATGGGCGACATTGTCGTCGCAAATGGGTGAAAGATTCCCGCAGCGACGTTAAACGCCATATTCACTCACTGATTGGGCGACATTGCAAATAATGTGTTATTAATATTAAACTGTGTATCTATGATCGAGCAGTGACATTGTTTGTCCAATGTTTATGAGGTGCCAGTTCCTCTGATAATAGGTCTATTAAATTAAATGTGTTTTCTCCTCGTACAAGTTCATACACCATCTACAATTAAAGCCGTGTACCTGCTGATTTCGATCATTCTTCTGTGCATGTTCTTGTATTTAGTGAAATAATATAAGATTAACCATAAAAAGATATATCCTTTAGAAACTTGAAATAGGATTAAACCTTTTACCGGTAGAACTTTGAAAGTCGGCATTATCATGGTTATGAAGTCAATTTGGAAAATTTCTGATTCATTGATGTGGGGTCTTTAAGTAAAGGTTAAAGTATGTGAATGAAGTCTTGGTGCAAGTACTTTAACCGACTTGTAAACTGACAATAACGATTAAATATAAAGGTTGATAATTTTCATAATGATATAATAATGTAGGTCCCCCTGCATGAACAATGAAACTTCCCAAACCAATGCTCTGCCAGTGTACTTTTCCATGGAAGGCCACAAGAGCATCAAGTGCGGCATTTTTTATATAAACTTATTTTATTTGTCTGAAAAGGATTGGAAAAAAGTTATCCAACTTACTAATTCCTCTCCTGTGTATTTACATACATGTATACCGGTATATCATATACAAATATATCATAACTTAGTAAATTAAAGAAATATTTACAGAATACACTTGCTGTGTATGAGAAGCACAGTAGACTAGATAAATTTGCGAGTGATTTCTTCAAGGACTGCAATAGCGCAGTCGCTAATGCATTTGGCTATTCTAAATTCGGACTTTAGAGTTTGATCCTGAGTAATGAAAAGATATTTCATCACAACTGTAATATTTCGACTAATGTATTGTATACAAAAACACATGTGATTAGACACTAGACAAGTTGTTCTGTGATTGTCAGTAAGACCTCAAGTCATTCCAAGTAAGACATGGACTGGGTCAGTAAGACCTCCTGTATTCTAAACGTCTTATCGTCTGGCTCCGAGATTACTAAACTTTCTTGAGTATTATTTCATGCTCTACTCAAAGTGTTGTTCATAAATCTACATATATAATTTTAGCTTGAGCATGAAATCATACTCAGAAAGTTTTGTAATCTCGGCCCCTGACCTTGGCACATGGACTGAGCCATGTATATATTGAGGTCTTGACGATAGGAGAAGGCATGGTGGAAAACAATAGGATGATGTCATAGGAGGTTTATAAACATTAATGCAGACTGCAACTGGATATGGACTACATACAGTACGGAGATTTTTAATTAATCTGAGTTAAGCAGGATGTATAACATCACATTTACCTGCACAGGCATTTACGACAATTTAAGGATATAAGACAAATTACCGCTCTCTATTAATCCCATGGTTTTCATTCAGGTCATGTTTTGCACAGTCAAGATTTCTTAGCCGTATTTACAAACGGTAAACCCCTGCATTGATGTCTCCTGTGTTATTGCCAAGGTCAATGTCAACAAAGGACAGATAACTCTGGCAGATGTTGCCGTCTGGGCTGTGTATCTCTAAAGGTAAAATTCTACCAACAATTGACTTTTTAAAGGGGCAGGGACCTTGTATACAAAGTTAGTAAGATCCGTCTCTTCGATATCATGCTTCTCAAACACGGAAATGAGCAGAGACCACCTCAAGACGATTCCGAGTGTTTGCCGACAGAATCCAAAGCAAACATCGCCGTGGCCACAGATAGCTACTATTTTGTATGTTTGCGTTGCCGATTTGAGGCTTAGGGACAGGTAGAGATGCCGAATGCCGAGAGAAATTAGCAATTAGAAGGCCAGTGTCGACCCACTGGGGAAATATTTGGGAGTAGGTATGCGACTGGACGAGCAGACGTGACTGGTATGCGGGGCTCGTAAAGTTGTGCAGTCTGCAGACATTTGACTAAAACAGTAGAAACATTTCATTGAAACTTTGTCAACATTGGTGAAAGTTTGCAACATACCGATTTGGGGTAAGTTTGCAAACCCAATACTTCTAAATGTTATGGTTATGTTTCATATCTATTTTGTCATATGATATTTGTGGTCTCAACTTTTGTTGTGGAATGTTCTGTGATCATTTGAATGAATAATGCCATGTATATAGTTGTTTTAGCTTTTGTAAAGTATTAACTCCGATAAGAATGTTTTTATAGAAACATTTTGTCATTCATTGGCATGTTTGGTCATGGTTAGTAGTATGTTTTTACATGGTACAATTTGTCCTTCTAACATGTATTAGGATGGAGTCAGATGGATTGTTGTGTGAAAGTTGTATGGTTTAATTTATATATTTATTATCGTTATTCATTTGTTTGAATTAGATTTTACAAGCTACTTGGGCTTGTCATGGAGTATCAACTGTTTGTCGTTATACAGTATCATGTTTGATTCTATTTGAACTGAGGTTTAGAAACCCTTGGGCTTCACAGTAATGTAGTATCAAATTCCGTAAAGTGTCGATACATGTAAGGAAGGTGTTAAAGTTAAATTATATGATCCTTCAGCATACTTGTGTATCTGGCAACAGCGTACATGTATACATGTGTATTTAAAGAAATCATGTCCTAATGAAAGTTTACTCAAAAGTCAAAAGAAAGACTGCATTACAACTGATTAATGGCTGATTCTATCATCCAAAAGACCTGCAAGTTTGTTTTCATCCAAATATTATTATTATTTTATTTTATTTTATTTTTATTATTTTTATTTTTCTATTTAAATTTTTGTCCTTTTTGAACATTTTGGTCTTTTGGGGTCAGTCTTTGCTCTTTTCTGGTTAGTCTTTCGTGTTTTGGGTTCAGTCAGATAAATTTGGATCAATGGGGTCTTTTTGGATTGGTCGGGTCCATTTTGGCAATTATAGGGTCTTTTGGGTTCAGGCTTAGGTCTTTAGGGGGTGTGTCAAATTGGGTCAGTTGGGATTTATTTTTTTATTTTTTTGTTTGTTAAATGTTTTTGTAATGTGGTTTAAAGCCGCTTTCTAGAATTTCTCACTAATCAGTTGGGTCATTTTGTAAGAAATTATTGGGTATTTTGGGTTCTTTGGTCTTTTTGGGTCTTTGATCTTTTGGGGTCATACTGAATGAATGGCAGGACCAAGGCCAAGCATCCAGTTTCTCAATTAATATTAAATTATTCCGTCTACCTGCTAATCCATCGCTTTTCTATCTTACAACAACCCACGTAGTCTCCTATGTAAATATTGTCATCTCCCAATGAATGCCACGACCAGGATTTGTTTTCATTGTGTGGAGATCGCCTTTCAGATTATCGATACAAGCGTGAGGTAATAACAATGGACATGTATTGAAACATGTTTAACAACATCCTCCATGTGTGTAATGAAGGCCCGATAGGGTTTCCAATCCCTGTCGCTATTTCAGACCCGCTAGATTTGTTGTAGTCTGATATATTGGGCGTTCTATGGATACTTGTGATTTAATCCTTATTGTATACAGAATGTGTGGATATAACCCTTGATTTTTAATGTGTTCAAGGCGCACAGGGTGTAAATGAATGCACAGATAAATGTATTGGCAGATTTGAAGAGGCATGCCCTCCACTGCTTTTATTTTGAATGCAATTTCCTTGAAATAATATACTCGTTAATAAGTGTGCACAATTAATATGCAAAGTTTATATTTATTAATCTCATTGCAGGTGAGATGGAAGATGAATGCAACGTCATCGGCTGTCTCCATGGATACGGGCGTGTTGTTCCTGAGCATTGTGGGATACATCACCATGGCAACGGCTTGCCCCGACCTGTGCCAGTGCAATTTGGAGTATTTCGTTTACTGCAAACGCGCAAACATCGGAGACGAACGTTTGAAGACTGTGATGCAAAACATGCCCAAAAAAGTGCGTTTCTTGGATCTGGGATTTAACAAAATAACGACACTCCATTCAGGAATATTCTCCAATCTACCGAAGCTTGAAATCTTGATATTAGCCTCAAACAAAATCAACAAAATTCCGAGGGACGCTTTTCGGAATTTGCCGAGTTTAGAGGAGTTGAATCTAAGTGGTAACGGAATCCACCAAGTGCCCTCTTCTCCTTGGAGGAAGATACCTTCTCTGCTTAAGTTGGATCTTAGTAGGAATTATATTGATTATATTGAACTTAAATCATTCGTACCTTTGACTAATCTGACAGAGTTGAATCTCAGCCACAATCAGATCGGTGTCCTGGAGTCAAATACCTTCTCTGGTTTAAAATCTTTGGTGACTTTGGATTTATCCAAAAACATTATTCAAAGAATGGCGAATGGCAGCTTTAAAGATCTCGGGAGGTTGGAATCTCTGGATGTGTCTAACAACATGTTGGGGTACGTGAATTCGGGGATGTTCTCTGGGCTGCAGAGGCTGAAGAACTTGAATCTAAATTACAACAAAGTCGTCAGTCTCGTGAACATGTCACTGTCGGATTTTCACTCCACTTTGAACATTCTCCGTGTGTGTTGCAACAATCTCAGAGAAATTCAGGAAGATGTTTTTGTCAATTTTCGCAATTTGCGAGAATTGTATTTGGACGAAAACAACATCAGTTCCATTGCGAACCGAGCGTTCATGGGCCTCCATGTGGAGAAACTCTCGATGTCGCGAAACAAATTGCCAGCTTTGACTCGGGAGATGTTTCGACAGCTTCGAGGCGTTCGGTGGGTGGATTTCAGTTATAACAGGATTACCTCCCTTAGCACAGGCGTGTTTGACAGTTTCCGTGACTCTGTGCTCGTGATTAGAATGGAGCACAACGGAATGACGTTCATCCACCATGGACATTTTCGTAGGATGCTTCGCCTTCAGTGTCTCAATCTCACAGCAAACTCGATAAATCAAATCGAGGATGATGCATTTCACGAACTTCGTGACCTCCAGGATTTAGTGCTGTCGCGGAATGACCTTGACACGGTGACCCCTGGGATGGTTTCATGTCCGACCTTGCAGAATCTGTACCTCATTTGCAATCCATTGAAACATTTTATCGGGTTCAGATACGACATTGACGAACCCACTCCCGTGAACGTCCACATGAATTTGACCGTGAAAACGACCGGCAGCGATTCCGTGGAGGTCACATGGCCGTACGGTCAAGGGTCACAGATCTACTGGACGTTACGGGTCAATGACGCTTCCTCGCAGACTCCTGCGAAAGAGGAATACTTGGCACCATTCAAAACGAGTCACGTGGTCTCGAGACTGTCTCCGTCCGTGGAATACTACATCTGCGTCAACCCCGTGTTTGTGAACGAGGGCATCCACATAGAACAGTGCATCCTAGTGAAGTCCAGAGTGGCGCCATTGACCACCGACTCCAGCATTGTGGTTACGGAACTGATGACCTCTAGGGGTCATGCTCGGACTGATGGGACTGTAGTGGGTCTTGTGCTGATTCTTGTGGTATTAACCTTGGCAGAACGGACTGCATACACGTGACAGAAATGTCGCGGTTTGGACATTGGGAGATGCAGGGTGGGGGGAGAGGTGGGGTAGGGGGAGAGGTGGGGTAGGGCGAGAATGTGGGGTTGGGTAAGAGGTGGGAAGGGGAGGGGGTGTGGTGGCATAATAAGTGTCCCAAAGGATCAAGTATTGTGAAACAATAATTTTAGTTTCATAATATTGACAGAACTTTAGAAAATGGTTGGAGACAAGAAATTAAGTTACTTTTAGTAATGCATACATGTACATTGCAACATAGTAAATGTTACAAACACACATTCAACCTGAAATTCCTATTGTAGATCTACAAATACACATTCACAGTAAGTTTAATTATGTACTTACTCATTAACCCTCTCCCTGCTGGATTAGGCACAGACACCGCTCTTTAGGGCATCTCTGGTTGCCTGCAGCAGGGAGAGGGTTAATCATGTAGATTACTAATTTTTTTTCATTTGTAAGCTTATGATAATACTCTAATAAAAAAAAATTTTAATTAAAAAATATAAATATATTTATTTTGAGAAAGTAAATCCTGATGCATAGGATTCTTATTGTTGCAAATTATTAATAATATTATATTGTTTTTCTGGATGTTATAGAAATCGGGATACAACATGATATAGTGATTTTACAAAAGCTTCAATGACTAAATATATTTTGAAGGAAAGACATATCACATGCAATGTTCAGTTTATTGATGTTTTCTTAAAATATTATTAAATTGTAAAAAGAAAAGTAACTAAATAACACAACACTAAATCAAATACAACATAGCTCAAGGGAGATGCATTAAATCTGATTAAAATCGGATCTCAAACATCAATGTTCTGTATTTAGAAAATTAAGTTGTCTTTCTATTTCATCTTAACCTTTGTAAAACCGAGATCCAATATTAATGAGATGAGAACTATTAAATTGTTGATATGTGTGGATAATGAAAGAATAATAAAAAAAATTGTTTTCATGTACATTATCTACTATTTTTAGCATCGTATGAACACCATTGATGATATAAATAATATTTTAATATATGTAAGTGCTAATTTATTTCATGTGTTGACATTTATGCATTTCATGTAACAGTGTGTAATGCTTGGTATTGTGTGAATGCTATATTTTCTGTAATAATGTGAGAAAGTGTTTATATTGAGTCCGAGATTGTGTAGAATGAATACAAAGAATTACATACAACATAAGGTTACTTTTTTTTTTATAATCATTCAAAACTGCAAAAATATTTTCTGTGACCTCAATTATGTCAAATGCCTAAACTAGTGTGAACAGATGTTCACAATATATGGGGTTTATTTTTAATAAAGCATAGACAGTGGTCATGATGAGAAACCAAAAAGCAACCCAAGCATGAAAGGTTATCAATGTAGATCTAAATGTTATCACTATTACAAAATTGAAATTTGATATGTATTTTTTTTAAGCATGAGAGGAAATAAAACAATTACTGGTAATAAAAAGTTATTGGTAATACAGTGGACCCCCCCCTTTATCCAGACTTCGGATATCCGGTTCCCTCACTATCTGCACAGATTTTACTGGGAACCATATATCAGTCTTCCTATGTAAAATGACTTGGACATCCGTAAATTAAGTTATTTGCACAATATTACCAGAACATAACCGTCCAGATAAATGGGGATCGACTGCACTATAACTTTACATGTGTTTTGTATGTTTTGCAATGCCTTGAAAATATATATTTCACCAGTTTTCTGAATTTGACCAATGCAATAGTGTGATTCAGTGTGTAGATTGATATCTTCAAGTGTGCGTGAGTGAAAGTGAACACAAATGTTGTATATAAAGACAAACAAGAAAAGAAAAAAAACACTTTGTTGGTTTTCATTTCCAGAACATTTCAGAGCCAGATGTTTATATTTTACTACCACTTCAATGGATGGTAGATGAAGTGTTATAAAAGAATGTTTGTAGAATATATGCCGTCGTCTTCCGAAGTTCAAGCAAAACACCGTGATAGTCTATAAAATTAAGTAATCTTGAAAGAAGTTCTTCAGACATTAAAAGTACGCCCTAGATGTACATAGCAGAAGTACAGTGAATTGTATTCACAAGATTTCAAATACGTTTTACCAAGTTTCAGTTGTTCTAAAACTTGGTTAGAGCGCTTCTGAGTGACGTTGGTCGTATCCCAGCAGTAGGTCGAATCCCGGCCGTGTCATGCCAAAAGACGTAAAAATATCGTACTTGTTGCCCTGCTTGGGGCTCGGCATTGAACAAGCAAGGACTGGTCAACTCGAAGCTACTGTAGTACTGTGTCAGTTGGGTAACCATGTTCGGGCTGCGGCATCAACAGCCGATGGAAATCCGCTTTTAGTGAAATAATTTTGAAAGCCGTTTCAACATTCTGTTTAATGTAAAGATATTTTATTCACAATGGAAACTGAATGGGTACAAATTATGCCAACTTGGGAAAAGCCCGTAACTATTTAAATTTAAATCAATCTCTCATACAGGTATTGCGTTTTCAAAAGGAAACCAAACAGGAATCTGCATTCCATGTAAAACAAATGAATTCATTTATACAGTAATACTAATAATTTCTATGTGAAATTAGTCAATCTAGAATAGGCTAACATCAAAACAATTATAGGCCAATTATACAGTATATCATTTCACCAACGTTGTAAGAACACATAACATCATACCAGAAATTATTCCATGCTCAGATCTTTCGGAAACATGATTTTAATGACATTGGAGAAGTATAATATACTATTCAAGGTCTACACAACTGGGGACTCCACTTCACATATATAGGGGTGATTTTCAGCGCAGTCCACATCTCCCCATTCGTAGTCGGCGTCGGCGTACTGCAACAGGAGGCAGTCCTGTTTGCTGCCAACGTTGTTGGGTTGTCCGGCGTGCCAGTCGCTGTACTGACTAATAGGGGTGCCGGTATCTGTCCAATCGAACGTGCCCTCGCTTCTCTCGTCGTTCCCACTCGTGTAGAACCCTAGACTTCCAGCTGCATTCAGTGCTGAAATATACATGTACCATAATTATTATAACGCGATGCTATATAGGTTATAAAGCACCAGGTCAATGGAAAAAAGTTGTGAACCTTTACAGAGCCCCTGCTGTATAAGTAAGTTCAGAATACTGTGATTAACCGGCCAGTGATATTGGTTATAAACGTTAATTTGATAAGATATACATCTAGCACTTCAAATAAATCCACTTGTTATTGCCCTGCAGCAGTGCTAATTTGTTACATTTGTAAGGCTCCGAGTCGAATGAACTTTTGGCTGAAATACACGGTCACATTTTGTGGAAATCTACGGTGGTCTCGCATCACAAAACTGTCACTTCAAGGGAAGCAATGCAACACATGATTTTTCTTTTCTTCCGAATAATAGTATATACTGATTGAGTGAACTTTGTAATAAGGTATGTTTGCTGGTATTTGAATCGCTGGTTCACTAGTTATGCTTAAATATGCTAACACTGTCGCTTATGGAATTTCTAACCCGTAACCAATAGAGGGTCGGCTAGGCAGATATTTGGTGGGAAAGATTTCTACTAAATTTCGGAAAGGCTTGAGGAATCATTCTCGTGCCGTTCTTATAGGTAGAAATGTGTCGTTAAAGTAACACAAAGCAAAATGTCCACGTCCAAAAAGGCTAATGGCCCTTAATTATGTTTGTTTAATATAATAGACAATGACCGAATTGTCAATCAGAAGAGTTGTGTACAGATAACAAGATGTGTATTAGATATTGCAAAGTTTTAAAGGGGCAACTTCATACTTGCACGTATTTAATCATAATTTTTTAATATTTTTATTATTTTTCTATATAATGT
>JAULBP010095074.1:0-11620 GCA_032355345.1 Lepetodrilus pustulosus | reverse complement strand
TTTAACATTGCTGCGTCAAGCTTTTAGAATTTGAGACTTTGGTGAATGATTAGTAGTGTGTATGTGTGAGTGTGTGTGTGTGTGTGTGTGTGTGTGTGTGTGTGTGTGTGTGTGTGTGTGCGCCGTATGTTGTGTGTTGTGTGTATAGTTGACATTCCAGCTGCTATGTGAATAGTGGACATTCCAGCTGCTATGTGAAATTTCAGCTGGACTGCCGGACTGCCTAATGTCCTGTGTCTTCTATTGGGATCTGATGTACTGCAGTCCGTGTGTTGTATGTGCCACAGGTGTGCAGATACTTCCACAATATGGCCACCTGGCGGCTCAATGGCTGACCTACTTAACAAGAGTCCTAGGACCCTCACTGTCACAGAATGGATCTCCGCAGTGAATACCTCTGCATAAAAAGCGAAGTCTCTCCACAAAAGATGAGATTGGGTTGCGGCCCAACCCGTTTCAATCCAGGATCATCTTCAAGCTAGAGACCACTCACTAAACACACACGATCATTTGTTAAGCATAACATAATATATTCCATAGGACTTTCTTTCTCTTCTTCTCAACAGCCTACCTACACTATACACCGAGTGATGTTTACTTATATATCTACAAGAATACCCGTTCTCTTGAAGGCCAGCCCATGTCTCTAAGGCAGTCACACCAGATCGAGGCATTAGGCGCTCTTGGAAAGCACTTGGAGGTTCATGGCAATCTGACAGCTTCCTCATCCATCAATTAACACAATGGCTGGATTTTTATTTCATTTAAGTATTTATTTTTCCTGACCGACCTTTAATTGACCTTTGTCCTGAATGTCAGACTCTGGTGACACTCGGCTCACAGGGTCGAGTGTTTTGGACATCGAGAGCAACAAGTGAGCGGTGGACATCTGACACCATGCCGAGTCTCCAGATACGGGCACCATGTGAGATCGCCACAGCAATATCCACAGAATAATGTGGTACCACTGCAACCTCCCCAGAATAATGTGGAGGTACAGCAATCTCCCCAGAATAATGTGGCGGTACAACTTTGCCAATCTCAACAGAGTGAGGTGGTATCACTACCACAATCTCCACAGAATAATGTGGTACCACAGCAATCTCCACAGAATAATGTTGTACCACAGTAAGCTCCACAGAATAATGTGATGTGACAGTAATCTCTACAGAATAATGTGAGAGGTTGCCCGCCAGAAACCACATGAAGTAAATTGACCATCAGCAAGAATCCACATCCTTAACAAACAATTAGCCGGCCATTACGTAGCTCGAGACTTGTCCATCAATAATTGGACAAACTAGACGTTCCTAATCCGCGCAGTGGCAGCCTAGCATGATTGGCAGACACATAACAATTTAACCTTCCTCCCTTCATCTATGTAAAGATCAGAAGGCAAGAATTGCTCTAGGAAATAATGCTTGAAAAGCATTACCAGAATGATCTCTGTGTCACGTCCGTCTGTTGGCATACAGAGCATGTGGTAGAATAAATATAAGTTTTCAAAGACTTATAATTAGTGAGTGGGTTTACTTCTCCCTCGAGGACTATTTCCTCTGCATCAAAGAAATCACTACGACTATGACTACATTGTTCTTCTGTTTTCCGATTGTAAAAGAACCATTTACATAATACATGTATCTGGTTATGAAAACACTTCACATCTTTGATGAAAGATCTTCTCAAAATAGATTACTGGAAATACGTTGCAAATCAAAGCATTAGTTTTAATAAGTTCTGAAAGTGTAACTTTTTAACTAATTGATGTATTATTTCCTTAGGAATAATATACATGTATGAAAGCAAATGAATAATGTTTATTATATTAATTTGCCACATTAGGAAGTAATTTGTTTAGGAACATTTTCTAGGGGTTGTTTCAGTATACAGGTAATCATCGGTATCTCTCTTGATCTCAAAGCTGTTTCTAATAAATAATAATGGAATCCATGTGGAATCAGGCAGAAATCATGTTCTCAATCTTTCCTAATACTGTACCAATCATGTGGTTTCCATAATCTACAACATTAAATGATGCACTAACTGGTGCATCTAGCCAAAAACTAGTTAATTATGTCTGTAGTAATTAGGAAAGTTAATTAATACAAATTTCAGTAAGAATGCCAGGAACCCTGTAATTAAACCATAATATAAATAAAGTATGCAATTTTTAGAGATCTGAAATAGAAATGAACTAATTTGCAACATTTAAAGAAATTCCAGCTTAATAGTTTTATTCTTTAACGTAATGGTCTAAATATCATGTGACAGATCAGTGTTATCTTACGCCTATAGACTAATTAAACAAAATATTATCGTTATTAAAATTCGCATGATATTTGAAATCTGACACTCTGGTGAAAGCATGTTGTTATTTTCTTATGAATGTGTTTAACAACATTCTGTTGGATATCAAACTTGTGAAAATTATTTTGTAAATGCCAATAAATACGCTGAACATACTTTATTTTCTTGAAAGTATGTTAATTATTCAAAGATGTAACAGAAACACTTGTGCGTGAGATAACCTCCATGCACTAGACAAACAGTGATATCCATTTGTTTATGCGTGAATCCAAGGATAACTCTTTGATGGAATACTTTGGCACCAATCCAAACAATACGTCTGCTTTCTCTTACAAAACAACCCACGTCTGCTACAGTCAGCCATGACATCATAACAAGACATACAATCCTGGGTCACCTCGATCCAAGAGACTCATTCATATTACAAATCCAAAAATGTGAATGATCTCCCTTTGTAAACTGTAACCTCCATGTCCGTTTAGGGACATGGTCGACCCTGACAACCGTAAAAACTTCAGGAGGATTGGCCGAAGAAGCAACCATCTCTCAGGTTGTGACACAATGTCCACACACTGTTGGTCTTCCCTGCAAATTCAAATTACAGCCTTGGTGCTAAGTTAAAAGTACTCAAACCGATCTCGACCTGGAGGACGTGGAAACTAAGGACCTGTCACCCTACATGTACACGGTCTTCCTACAACTACACTTGAAATACTACCCACATTTCTTCCTGGATTAGCCGGCAAAGTAGCCGACTCTCCTACCAGTATATAGGACAACCTTAGGTCTTTAGCCATTACCACTGCTAACTGCTTGTCACGATTTCATTGAGAATTTGTCTTACATCTTCAACCCCAAAGATTTCATTGAGAACTTCTCTTACATCTTCCAACTCAAAGATTTCATTGAGAATTTGTCTTACTCCTTTTTACCCAAATACATTACAAAAATGCAATCAGAACTTCCTGCTCTGTCATCTAGTCCGTCCTTGAGTGACACCAATAATTCTAGCACCTGATAAATTTGGACAGATGCATACATGATTTATAAACTGTCAGCACTAACTCACGGGGTCCCATAGCATCAAAGACATGTAAATCAAATCAGATGCCCATTGGTAGGTAGGGATTTCTCTAACTGCTGTGGCAAGTTCTCTCGGTTATTTGATTTATTCGTATTTCCATCATCCGAACCTGCTCTGAGATTTCTGTATTTGTCCGTGTCTGGGTGTTCGGAGACACAGGAGTGTTGACAGGCACTGGATGACGACTTTAGACAGCCAGCGCTTGACTTCTGGGCCCAGGAAAATCAATTAGTCCAGCCGAGTCCATCACTGGTCACTAAGTGGTCAATAATACTCCGGAGCCACTTGTCCAGAATTGATCCAGTGCTGTGTATCCAATTGTCCGATATTTGTACCAGCGTGTCATCAGTTTGGCTGGCAGGAAAAAGTATGGACTCTAAGGAAGAAGCCAGATGCATGGGCCAAAGGAACTCATAAATGCATTGGTCAAAGGACAGATAAATGTGTGAGCCCAAGGAAAATATTAGATACATGGATCTAAGGATGAACATCTAAATGTATCGGTCGAATTAAAATTACCGGTAATATGTATCAGCCCAAGGAAAAGCTAAATGTATTGAACATATTAACATATGGAGCCAATTAACAATAATATGCATGGGTCAAAGGAATCGTTAAATGAATGTGCCCAAGTAACATAAATATGAATGGGTCAAAGGGAAAAGTTATATGTATGGGTCCAAGTAATGTAAATATGTATCAGCTCAAGCAGCAGATAAAGGTATTGGTCAATAGTATAGTAACAGATAAATGTATGAAAATAAGAAACTCATAAAACATGGGTTGGGATTCAATTAATACATTGCACTAAACAAAACACAAAACTAACACAAGATTCTCTATTGTCAGAAATGATATCAGACAATACAAGTTGAATCTGAATCAATAATCCTGAACACTGTACATTGCTTCAAACTTTGTGATACGATATTTACTAAACCAGAAATCTAATTCAGACTTTAATTAATTTGGTAGAGAGTATCTGTGGGAGTGTTGACAAATGGACCCAATTCTTCCTATGAGGAGTGTAGGTCAGCGACACTCCTCACACTCTGGAGTGGCCCAATATCGGACCCTTCAACATCGTCCACACAGCCTGATGATAAACAGTTTCAGATGTTCCTGAGATTGGATCGGACAGTTGTCTTGTCCTGTTGTTATCTGTATCTTCAGTCATCCCACGCAACACACATCAGCAATGTTATATTGTAATGGTTGTTACGTCATGATTACATTCTAATTTGGTTGTTACATCATCTTGATTACATTGTCATGATTACATAAGAACCAATCCTAGGAAATCTGCAAGGATTGATCATAACCAAGGATATGCCTCTAATACGTGCCATAATCATTTGGAAATCAGCCAATTCTGGTGCTTAATTGTGCAATTATATAGGGTCAATTGTGGGCAACTATGGTATGAACTATTAGAAATCTTGAGTGTTTATTCTAAGTAAATATAGGTGGCTTTCTAAGAAGCTAGAATCTGTTGATCATTGTAGAAGATAAACTATGAAAATCATACTATGGTTGACGATTAAACTGGTCACTATTGGACTTTATTAGAAAAATATGTGAATTAAAATCAATATTATTCCCATCAAATCATGATAAGCTCAAGCTGCAATCTTTGTGTTTCCATTATAAAAGTCCATCTGACAACGTGCGACAAGAACTTGCTCGCATCCATCATGCTACAACATCAGACACTGCTGACATAGATTTCTCTAACAATGAAGCAGGATCCATTGAGGATTGTACACAGAAGCTGAGCCAGATCATCACAAACATCATTTCTATCCATTATTCTGTCTCATCTATTTTTGACGACTGAGATGTCCCCCGAGAGATATATCTCAGATACTGATTGAGATACTGTAATCATGCATATCTAACACCGAGATAGGTGACGCAAATGTTAGGCACAGCTTTCACAAGTGCTTGACTTTCTGTGTGTTAAAATAAATAGGAAAAGAAATAGAAAAAAATTGGTATTTTTATTGGTCGTAACTGGGTGATCATAAGATAAATGAATGTCAAAGTCTCATTTTGAACGTTATCTGAACCATGATTGTATGAAGGTGATATAAGTTAATCTACATCCGGATTGATATACAGATGAAGACAGATATAGACAGAGATAACAGTGACTCTAAGGTTAACTTGGTATGCTGTCAGTCCTTGTTATAACAGTCTCAGTTATGTTTTTTCTGCTTACAGGTCAACTTTTAACCAATACAGATTCCCATGTACGTGTATACATTAACTCGATGAATGATTGATCCAATGTTGTTTTGCTTACTGGTTTGATCATAACAAAAACGGAAGTGTCCTGTATGAAGGTGTCTGACTGTATCAATATATGTATGGTAGTGTGTGTGTGTGTGTGTGTGTGTGCATGTGTGTGTGTATGTGTGTATGTGCGCCTGTGTATGCGCATGTGTTTTCACCTTGTTACCTCTACTGCACTAAATAACTATCCTCCATCACCATACACTTAGATGACTGAACTATAATAGAAGGGATGGGGGGTGGTTATAGACCGAAGGATCGGCAGATTATTAGTTTTGGCAGCTTCTGACGGCCACTGATCTGCGTTTCACTAACGGATCATACCCAGATAGGCCTGGCCTAAATCAAAGATCACGCCACTTCCTGCTATACCAAAAGCGTAACGTATGCCCAGATTTAAGCCTGGACTATAGTACGACCATTTTGTGAAACGCAGACCTCAATAATGTCCACAGACTTGACTCCAGGCTGCCGGTTCACTGTATGTGATGAACCAGGCCAGGGATTTTACATTAATTAATTAGATAATAACAGGAAATTGAGCTACGGCAGTTCCAGAAAGAAGAGCAGAGATGGCTTGAAGGAAGTCTGCGGTCTACACTTCCTGGAACGGCATTGATGGCACGTCATCTGATCACTGTCAATATCCCCGTGGTTTGGACGCTTCCCGACTCAGGGATATCCGCGTATCTTTCGTGAATGAAACATGTTTTTTCGGTCGATTTATAGATGCGAATGCTTTTCATTTACTGACGATTCGAGGTCGTCTTCAGTCAAACATGTGGTCTGATGAGGCTTGAAGAATAAAGAATGGCAAGACGATGATCAGATCAATGTTTATAGGAATGCTCCCCTACAGAACACTCCAAAGAGGGATTCCTTCAGGGGCATAGCGTTTCCTGGCTTTGCATTGGTAATAACTGGCCATTAGGCTAACTGAAGGAGAAACGTTTGTGACCGTTTGTCAGTTCTCCCACTGATGTACAGTTTCGCAATTTGCTCACCTCTCTGACCCGATCAATACTTCGCGTTTCAACACGGCAATATCAGCTGTTAATGGCTACGGATAGTTTATACACAAAGACAAACTTATATCCCTGATATTCAGTCGCAGGCTAAAGCTACTGTCTATGCACAGCTGTCTGTCATCAACTGTCCAGCTTTCAGGGAAACCTTGTCCTACACTGAATTTATGTTCTTTCACATGTGGACACCACACATAGGCATGCTGTAGTTTAGGGTAAATGTATAAACATTCTGAACAATCCAAATCGACCTTTCTCATTTTCAATCTAGGCTTGATCAATATATCTGTAGCAGAATGCAAACTGTGTGTTGCACTGTTAGGGAAAGTGTGTTAAGGCCTATGTTAGGGTCTGTGTGTTAAGGTCTATGTTAGGGTCTGTGTGTTAAGACCTCTGTGTGTTAAGGTCTACGTATGTATGATATGGTCTGTGTGAAGGTCTATGTGATAGGACCTGTATGCTAAGGTTCTATGTGCGACATGATCTGTTTTAATATTACGGTATATGTTCTAGTGCATGTTCTATGGTCTGTGCGACATGATCTGTGCATTACGGTCTGTATACTAGGATCTGCTAGTGGTCTGTTCATCTGATCAGGCACCCTGTCACCTGCACTGGTAAATATTTACTTCTACATTTACTTAAACACTGACAATTTTCACAAAAAAATTATAAACCCAGTTAGAGTTAAATGTCTGTTTAAAGGTCACTCAATGACCTTTAACCCACATGTGAAGTGACCGAGAGAGAGGAGACATTTGAAAACATGACTGTGCCTCGACAGTCTCGACGCAGTCTCACGGACAAACACGACTTCCCGGCACGACTAACACGGGAACACTTCAAATGAAAACCAAGAACAAGTAAACCAAGAATTGTACTATTTAACCCAACTGGAAGAGTACACACACACACACACACACACACACACACACACACACACACACACACAACACACACCCAACAAGATGTCTCAAATACTACATGTTGATACTTAAGACAATCTATTATCAGATCATAAAGATGTTTTTAAAAAGAAATCGGTACTAAGGTCCTCAACATCGTAAGAGGATACATCAGAAATACTTTTGTAAGAACGCAGCTTTGTTTCACACAATGAAACTGGAGAGCACATTCTTTAGGAGATTAAAGTCAATGGGCTGATAAATAAGGGGATAGGTAACGAAAGGATAGGTCCAATTGTTACGCAATCATATTCACGGCAGACGCTGCCTATAGATCGTTCTTCTACTCGGAATCCATGTTTCTTAAACTGTGTTAGACATTCACTGCCAAAAACATAACAAAAAATTAAATTTAAGGCCAAAAGTTCATCACGCGTCTGCAAACTGCACATCTACTATTTCCCTCTTCAATCTTCAGACTTTCACCTATCTCCCAGCATGTTCTGGAGTGAGTCGGCAGATGGGGGAAAGATAGACTTAATTACACGTGTGAGATCAAAGTGCCGGAGTCTCTCCACTCAGATATAGACTTAACAAAGAGACTGTTCTGTGAAATCATGAATCTACAGAACCATGCAAATGCTAGTTCATGACCGAAACGTACACAGAGTTTCAGAGTCGTTTGGCTGTTAATTGTAGCTATACGATATCTCAATACACTTGGGTTACATTTAAGTGTAATTGTACAATGAATGATATATAAGGAAGGAATTTTCATTTATACAATTTATACAATCATTTATACAATCATACATTCTAAGAACTTATTAGACATAGAATAATAATAAAACTTTGGAGTTGAAATTACTTATGCAAGTGATTCTAGGATGGAATTGATACATTTCATATCTTTCAGGCAAGATAAATTAAGCTGAAATGGTGTTTTTTGGGTGTTTGCTTTGCTTTCATGTGTATGTTATATACAGAATTATATCTGTGTTAACAAGTATACAGCATGTCAACATGACTTAAGGTAAATCTGTGAACTAACGCCATTACACAGGCCGGAGAACGGCAGAAATATTGGGGGAAGGATGAAGTGTTCTCCAGAAACTACAACAAGTAAAGCGTCAGCGTTTGCACGGGGGATTTGTTGTGTCTCTAACGTCAATGATGGACGAAATCAATGTGGATTGGGCAAGTTTTTTGTGAGCTGGGTTGTCTGCGGGTAAATAGCTGGGTTGACAAACTGACAAGACAAACATGGATGCTGAAAAGGCGAGTTTGAGTCCTGTTGACACCAAGTGCACCGGGTTTCGCGACGTTTCTGCAAACTAATCGGAAAATTGTTTTCTAGTGCTGTTGAAATCCTGCCTAAAGTATTGTCTCTTCCTCTGAAGCCACGTTGGATTTCTGCGAGAAGTTAATGGTATAATTATCACGTTCTGCTTCATGACAATCATGCAGCCATTCATCATCGTTAGGTATTGATACGCAGTTAAAAATATGTGTGTAGCTAAGTTAAAATATCTAATTACCGTAACCAAATTCAAGCATGTGAAATCCATGTGTGTGTGTGTGTGTGTGTGTGTGTGTGTGTGTGTGTGTGTGTGTGTGTGTGTGCATGTGTGCACACCCATGTGTGTAGTTAACCATGACAATAACAAGGATATGAAAACAGGATATACTATCATATATTCCACCCACAGGAAATGTCTCAATTCATATTGATGTTCTTATATAAATTAAGGAAACAAAACCTATGAATCATGTGCATACAAACAAATCCCCAAGTCATATTTCCAAATTGTTTCCTCATCTCAATGTTTCTCAGAACATCTTTCAATTCATATAACCATGATAACTGTATACATTTTTACATTTTTATTGGGCTCTAATATATTCTTAGTTAACTTCTATTACCATGATTACGGTAATTCACTTACCAGTATAACAAACATATATATCATTACATCATTTATCCTGAAAAATTATCTCTTTTAAAGACAGGAAAAACTTGTGTTACTGCCGAGGCTATTGCACACAAAGTCTAATATGTAGAGTGTTTACCTATATGAAAATGGCCATACAATTATTCTTTAATGTACCTGTTCTGTTTTGTTGAAGATTTAGGACAGTCAATTAGTCAATTTTCAAATAGAACAAATTGTGTATTACTACTGAAGAAATAGCATACAAAGTCTAAATGCCTTGAGTTATAACTTCCTGAAATAGCCAAGCAGTTATCCCCGAAGGTATCCCTGCAACATGGATACAGACTAACTGACATCATATATGGAGTGTTGAACTTCAATTGAAACACTTAAACAAACAGATCTCTTGAGGAGTTTACAGAAATGTTTCTAATATGTTTTATTGCAGCTAATTATATATAGCACAAATGTACATGAAACCATACACATTGAGTGTAAAACTTCAAATAAAATAGCCATGCAGTTGTCTTCTGAATGTACCTATAGCAAAAACCTCCCCCTGCCCCCCTCTCCCCCAGGTAGGTAGGGACCTATGGGGACAGGACAATACTGTAATTGATACACACAGGTAGCAGGCTCGTTATGTAATCAATCAACCAATATCCAGGTGTGACCTCAAACGTCGCGGTCCAATGATCACGGGCCATTATCTACACAGACTCTTGGAGTATAATACCGATCTACAGCTTGTTAATAGCTCAAACGATTGATCTGTGTTTATCTACATTAAGAAGCAAAGCATTCGATATTATTCTATGAGTTGTTTTTTTTACTTATTTCACAAATGATGTCGTAAAACCAACACCTGTACCAATTGATATGTTTTTTTTAAAACTTAATTCACAAATAATTACATGTAGTAAGAGCAACACCTGTACCCAACAAAATTACTTCGTATTTCTTTTAACTACTACAAATAATTTGATGTGATAAACAATGTTACTCGATATTAAGAAAGCCACCCCAATTATTCATAATTTCATAGGATAAAAATAAAACCCATTACAAATTTGTGAAATGTTTAATAAATACAATGATTTAAAATTATGGCTATTCCTATATGGCTAAGCTACAGACAGTGGTGCAGTTGAAGGCTATTCAGCCATGGAGCAAGTCGTGTATACAAACACATGATATATGATGGAGGTGTGGCAGTGTAAACTATACAACCCAGAGTCTGCCCTGCATTCTCAATTACAGCTACAAGACAATAGTTTCTAATTACAGTCCGAGAAGGGACTGTCTTGTGTATACAGAGATATACAGAGATATACAGAGGTATACAGAGATATGTCGAGCTGTAGACACTGTAGGGAGTATTAAGTAACAGCTGCTGTATGCGGTGTGAGATTCAAGGATGTTCATGTGTGACAGATACTGTCTAGTTGATTCCCTATTAATAATTGCATAGATTGTAATTGTCTCGCTTTGTATAAAGACACCAGTTATGTACATATGTTATTAGGTATTTGAATTGTGAATGACTCTTATAAATATAATATCAATAAATACTGTATGTGTATGGAGTTATGTGTCAATGTTTAAATTAGTAAAAATTAATTAAAATACATAAAATAAATATGAAATTTTAATATGATTTGAACATTTACATTACAAGTATGTAATAAAAATGTGTATTGTACTTCACACTTTATAATTAACGCTGTAAAGCAATCACTTATTAACAGATGGCATCATGTGCAAATATTTGACTGCAATACCAAGTTTACGGGAGATAACAACTCTTACCTAATATCTTGACCACAGAGTTGGGTGTCCAGTCATACGGCCAACTGTCCACTGTGGTCAGTTCTGCCAGTAGGACCAGGAAGAGCACCATCAGGCACGGTAGTATCTCCATTGGTAGCGCGTACGTATATCCCAGCCAAGGTCCTGGACACGAGAATGGGGGGAGAGTTAGGACACAATACAACACAGGGGGCTACTTGCTGGTCGGTCCATGCATATTGTGGCCACCGGCTGACCGTGACTCTGACTCACAGACACACG
>JAULBP010095063.1:0-11621 GCA_032355345.1 Lepetodrilus pustulosus | reverse complement strand
AAATGTGCAAGCAGCTCCCGTGTTATTGCCTTACTCGGGGCCATGACGACCCCAACGACGACGAATACACCACAATAGCTACATGTACAGATCCAGGATGGAGAGAGAGAGGAATGGAGATTGAGAAATAATAAACAATAACACAAATTAAAATTAAAATCACTTATAGCACACTATCGTAATTATTTACGGGGGTGAACCCATCCTTGTTTTAATGCGATGTACAGCTCGATTATTATAGATAATTACTAAGTACGAAAAGAAAATGTAAAACATGTATTTTAACATTTCAACTTTCTGAATAAGCTGGCGGCTTACAGTCGGCCCCCTCGCCACACGTAGCAAAACTATAAGACGGGGGACGAATACAATCAGACGTACTTGGCATTGGGTTATCATAAGCCACCAAACTAACGTTGTAGATGTCGGCAGCGTTATTTGAAGATCTGACAACGGGTCGGCGTGTGGAGTTCTTAGTTGCCTTACAGCCAGCAATAACGATTATGATCAATATAAGCACCAGTATCCCGCCAATCGTTGCGCCTATAAGTGCTCCAAGGTGAGACGGCTGCTTGTCTGGCTTTTCAAGTAGAGGTACGTGTATTTGTGGGTTGACCCCGTTGTCACCGTGAATATGGCCGCCTAAAATATTAATACAGCAATATGTTATTTGCCAACCCAAAGGATATAAAAAGATTCATATTTTATATGAATGAAAAGAACGTAACCCTATCTTGTCTTTGGAACATCAGCTCTAATCGAAACCACTATCCACAAGACAACAACCACCTCCTCCCCAACCCCATTACCCAAATGTGGATCGACGAAAGGAATTTTGGCGATATAAAATTGATGATAAGTATCACAAATTAATGCAGTTTGCATTTATTATTCAAATATAGATGGATAGTAATACGAAAATGTTTACTCTCGATATAGAGTAGATTTTTGAACTGACACAGTCAAGAGATGCTACATGTCCTAAGATCTAATTAATTAACAGCAAATGTATTATACTAGTATACTAACCATGATGGTAGGGATTTAGACGCCTAGCGTATGTCAGGAGAAAGCCTCGCTTATTGACCAAGGAGTTGGTGTGGAACATTACAAACATCGACTGTGAGGAGCTTGTCTTTACAACACCGTACGATGAACAGAACCGGCCAAGGGAAGGCGCGTGTTCGTTAACTCCTGCCAATAAATTAGTATTCCATAATTTCCATATAGAAAAGTATGTTATTATGGATTATCACTTAGAATTTTCGACATGTACTTATATTAAGGAAATTAAATTCAAATCAAGCGTTATTTAAATTGTTATTAATGTAACGTACACATGCACAAACATTCACACACACCCAAAACATACGCACAAGACCCCCAAACCATCACACCCTTCTACACACATCCATAACCACACAGACACACATATGTATATGCACGCAACAAACACGCATAGACAAATAGGCGGTTGCCCGTACACACGCAAACATGTACACCCAACCACAAAAACAAACAAACACACACACACACACACACACACACACACACACACACACACACACACACACACACACACACACAATACACACACGTAATACACTCGCACAGGTACACTGGCTATATAGCACGTAAATGAAAGTCATCTCATTTGTGTTCAGATCTGACTCTATCCTTAACAACAGCCTTTTCCTACCATGAATACTGGATATCATTGACTTACTGTGACACAATGTCCTCTGGACGGATGTTGAAGCCTCCTAGCACCTTGATTAAGCTAGCTCTGGATATGTAGCCGTTGTTGTTGACATCGAACATCTGGAAACCCGTCAGCAGAGCGCTTGACAACGATCCACACTGGCGATAACAAAAAGGCATGTATCAGGTATACAGACACACATGTGGGTTACGTTTTATGGAATCTACCATTACTAGCTACATATATATATAGCTATGTTTAGCTCGGAGTTCTACCCTTGCTTCGGGGATACTAGTATGATAATGAATGGTGTCCAAAAAGCTGCTCTTCTAGTTAATGTAGCTCAAGCTAATTAACATTAGATACGAAAGTTTCTATGTTGAGTCATTGTCAATATATCTTGTTCGCGAAACTTTTGTATCTAAGTTTGATTAGATTGCATGTAGCTAATAGTGGTTTGGAGGACAACTGCATGGACAAGTGATGTTTTCTTCGTGGTAGTACGCAGGTTATGTCTATGAACATGATACTAACGTCACATTCAGGTCTGGGTGATGTGATGGTCTTGTAGAGCGTTGGCTGCCTGTACTTCATGCCTTCATCGTAGTTATTGGCAAACATTGACACGTTCTTCACTGGCAGGTATGAGGTTGTGGACGAGGTGTAATTGTGGGTGGTAGCCGGTGGGATCCTGGCAAGGGACGCGTCCGTGATGTCCTTTGTTTCTGTAGAGGTCCGTGTTTCTGTACGATGAGTGACCTCCCTTCTGGTAATGGCCGAGCTAGGCCTCCTGTATATGTCACGGTCAGCTCTTGGGACATACGGTCTTCAATATAGCAAGACAGACAGACAATATGTAGATACAGTAGACAACATATTGCGCGAACGTAATATGACAGGAATACGCAAGCATTTATGTAACTTTATAGCTGGTTCATGAAGCATGAAAAACTGAGTTAAATTACGAGCATGGTCAATAACAGAAAATAAATTGGCAGAAACATCTTACGTTTTCATTGGTTTTTAGTTTGGGATCTTAGACAAAATATGAAAGCAAATTGGTTGGTATATTAATGTCTTACGTTTGTATTTGGGTTCTTCTTTGGTTTTGGTTTGGAATCTGTTAGTATACATTTCATAGACAAAATACAATAGAAAGCCAGTTAATAATTATAAACCTCTTAGGCTTGTATTGGTTCGTCTATGACCAGACTGTTTTGGGCTTGGGATCTGTCGATAAAATGTGTTGTTAGAAATGACTTACGTTTTCGGTGGTTCTTCTTTGAAAACTACAACAGTTTTTGGTTTGGGGTCTGTTACGGTAACCTCTGTATATATTGGAGTTCTTGTTCCAGCATCGTGCTGAACTACGACCTCTGTCTTGTCTAGAGGGTCACGCCAGTCTTCTCGTATCTGAGATAAACCATGTGCACATTTACTTAATACTTCTTTCCTGTAGTGTTTATTTATATCATTTGATTCGGATGGACATTTTCATATGGTATGTGAGAAGACGGTAAAAGGTGGAGACTCTTAAAGTTTGAAGGAAATGTTGCAAATTACTTAATATTTACTGTATATGAATCACGGATTGAACGCGAGCAGAATATTAATGCGAACAATACGACTAGCATGTAATTATTTGTGGTTTTGGCATTGGTTAACCTACCTGGGTGTCATACATCTCGTCTGACCTCTGATTGTCTGGATACCGGACGTAGTACTGTCCTGGTCGAGTGGAACGAACTGTAACAAAGTCAAAAACATAATATTACGTAAACTATTTTCAAAAGCTATCACTCAAAATAATGTCTATGAAAAATCTTTCTAGCAAATCGCTGTTCGCGAATACCATGTTCCTTTTCGTAATTTATATTTCTACCTTTCGCCCTGAGTGAATAAAGATTCTGTTCTGTATTGATAAAGTTGAATTACCAGCATGGCCAAAGATACGACCCAGAAAACTACATGGAAATACTGAAAAATAAACCAGGACACCCGAGGTAAAAGTGTCCTGCCAGAATTCTGATGTGATTCTTTTAGGATCCTGGAACAGAACTCCTAACTTGTTTCGTCTGTGTATGTATACTAGTATATGAATATTTTCTCAAGTAAGTTTACAATGTCTTCAATCGCCTTCAAAGAATACTCATGAATCCTCGTGAAAATATCCACCTTTCCTATAGCCACGTTTCTGTGATGCTTCCATTTCCAACGCATCGATTTTACAAAACTAATCGATGTATTATTACACGAAGCTACACGTGTTCTTGAATGCTAGATAAACTTGACAAGAGACTGGAATGCTAGATATACTTGACAAGATGCTTGAATGCTAGATATACGGGACAACTAACATTATTATCTGTGTGAAAGCTTCGCATCCTTGGCGACAATTCTGTTTTGACATCAACACGACCCTTAACGATCGACTCATCGTGTCATTCGTTTTCAAACTAGCCATCAACAATCCATTCAAGTCATACATAAGAATAGCTCACTAACAACCCCATCACTGGTGGGTTTGCTTACTCGTTTCCATGGAAACAAATAAACGATTCCATCAGTGATGATAAGGTGGAGGGACGGAATGTACATATAATCGTTTGTTAAGAGCTATTGGTAATGATCTCCGGAACAATGATGTCGATATGATGTATCAAACGTATTGAGTGAATTTGTAGTCAATAATACTGACCACCATGGGTCCAGGCACAATGTATTGGGTTATTTATTCCAGGGGTCAACATAGGTTGGTCATATAAGTGTCCGTTTAGCGTTGAATTAGGCAGAGGTACACACTCCCTCTCAAACCATACTGTTGTTTCAAATGAACACAGTACTGATGACCTCGGCAATTGTTTTCAAAATGTTCTTGGACGATAAGTATGATTGAATTTGAATATGGACCACTACGTAATTATTTATTGATTTTTAAATCAATTTTCTTTGAAAGCTTTCGTATCTTAGTAACTGGAGATACATCAAATAATCAGGTAATCAATATATGCTGATATTTATATGGAAAATTGTAATTCGTTAATTATGAAAGATTCCTTCTCATACTTCTCACACATTTTCAGAAACAGATTATTTTAATATTCGTTAAATATATATATTCTTTAAACCAGGAGAAGCTTGTTGCTAGCATCAGTGAATTCGTTACTTGAAAATATTTAATGTAGGTACAAACAGTGAAATTTAAACCAATTAGGCATATTCAAGTTGTCGCCACTATGCATTGTACATCAGTATTGTGGCTCCGAGAACGACACACGTATGGTTATATCTTCAGCAATATGTCATAATACTGTGTGTAGAAAGAATTTATATCGATAAATTGAATGCATTGTCATTAAGTGCATATTGTGGAATATCATAAGTATGGAAATATAAGACTGTGTACTATAGACTACCGTATAGCGGTTCAGTGTCCATGGCGTGTGTTGTCAGTATCAAGCTGAGGCATACATATTTAAATACATGATAACCCTTCTTAGTGTCAGTAAGCTAAATATGTGTGATTGTGCAATTCAAATGTTAGATCATGTGTGATATATCGACTTATTGATAACAGTTGCGTTAAGAGCAGGTTACGAGGGCATACTACAAGATATAGCTTCTAGCTGTCGACTTGAAGCAGTCATATAAATAATGCATAGCAAGACACACTCTATTGATATCTTAAAGCCTTGTTGCTTGATAAAGCTGCTTGGAATGCCGAGACAAGAGAACACACAACATGAATACATACCTGACGTCCATTTGTAGTCATCACTTCCATAGCGATCATCCATACAGTTTGTTTTCAATATCCCAGGTCGTGTGTATCCGCCATACGACTGCTCGCGGTAGGGTGTCGAGTACCCCACACCCCTCAGATCCCGACCCCCGGGGTTAGTTACGTTACACCGTGAGGGTGCGAACGCCATTCCAATATTCAGCTGTGTATACTCTTTACTTCCCGCCTGACTTCAAATGTGGAACAAGACGACGACATAAACACGTGTCATTTGTTTCGTTGCTTAGCAATGGTTGACAGTATTGTCAACACGAGCATACCAATCTTTCAGCGTTCTGTGGCCGTCCCTTTGTATACAGCATGTCAGTGAGCGTTGTAGTAGTGTTGGCGCTTTCCCCGCTAAATCGATCAATAGTCAATATTTCTTATAAGTTCATACCTATGCAGCCAATCATTTGAATGCAGTACAGCACGGAGAAGAGCCCTACTAGTATATACTTCATAAGCTTCAGTGAATATATTAGCACAGCCAGGCTCTAGTAAACACGGAATACTTAGCATATAATGAGGCAGCGACAAGACTAAACATGTCGTGTGTTAATGCACAGTTATATTGCGTGACCATACACTGCTGTGTGTAGCCTACACGAAAGTGGTATAGGGCCTATATAGTATACAAACGGATCACTGCTTACACGTAGAACTTGCGACCCAGTATTTTTTAAGTATCGTATTTGACTATTTCCTTTAAAACTTGAAACTTATACGCAAGCTTTTTAGTAGAAATGTTTTCCAAAACAAGCGAAGGTATATCGACATTTAATCAGTCTAGGTATCATATAACGACATTTTGTCATGTATCATATGGACATTTAATCAGTGAGGAAATCCTATGGAAATTCAGACAGTTTTCATATTCATTTAGCTTAAGTATCATATGGATATTGGATTTTGTTTATATGCAACTTTGCAGACAAATTACTGTTGCACATATTTACATACAAAGCACTAATTCAATCAATTTACATAGAACAAATATGTCAGTATTCAAATTAATTATATAGATTTGTTTTGCCTGATAGTATATCACATGTATACAACATTAGTTAGTACTATTTTTTTCACATTCCAAGCGAAATAGATAATTAGAAACTCATGTGGTTATATTACGCGCGCTTCAAGAGATCGATGTAATGGTGTAAAGAACGTTATCCCTCGTAGAACTGTAAATAATATGTCGCGGTAGCAGTAAAAATGTATTTAGATATGTCATCGTTAGATGACAATGCTGAACAGATAATAGTTAGTGCGTTCATTTCTTTTAGCAAACTATTAACGATAAAGCCAAGATTGCAATAACAAAAGTGAAAAACGTATGTTGGAAAACTGGTACATTTCCAGTGATTTACCGAGCGCTTCACTCGATGTAACGCTATTTAAATAAAAATATGAATAAAGCGCTCGGTAAATCACTGGAAATATACCAAATAGGTGTTCAAAAATACATCTTTACAACTTTTCACTTTCATTACTGATAAATATTTTTAACTTAGGAATTAAAAATAACCATTGTAGTAACATATACTTTGATTGATAAAAATACGATTATGGGTAAAGATGCACATTACTCGCTGTGAGAACCAAATAAATGTATTTGAAGGACATTACTCTACCAGAAATACACTTACATGAAATTAACAAAAAGTATATACAGTAATCTGGTAATACTACTTGATCAAATGAGGGTACCGGTACTTGCATAAGCGAAAATCCCAACAACAAATTTCAATAGAAACCTTTTGTTGTTGCTGCTGGTTGACTCTGCGATAAATCGCTTGCCTCTGTTGTGCGAGGACCAATAAACTTATATGTTTTTAAATAACTATGTTGCGTACATATACCAAGAAGTCTACCAATATTGTAATGTCCATAGTGATTGATATTTTAGCTTCAACCCCAGCTTGTGACAAAATAAATAATATGACAAATTGTCAGCAATATTTGTTTTTATTAGAGACACTGCAGTTAACAAACAGTGAATTTCAAATCCATGTTCAGGGATAGTGAAGCACTAAGAGGTATAATGTACATGCATAGTATGCTGGAGGGAAAACCGTATTTGAACACAGATAGTATGGAGTGTAGTCAGGAATATGGCAACCAAGTAAACATAAGATCCAACAAACTGAAATAAATAGTCTAACAGTGCTGGTTTTACCATTGGAACATAGGAAAACTTTGAGCAAAAATGGTGTGGGACTTCATAATGTACAAATACTGAAAAAAACAATTTGACTTCTTAAGTACAATATGGAATTATGTACAACAAATAACTAAATTTTGATTTGTCTCATGGAATAAAACTAACGACACGATGTATTGAATCATGTAAGATTAATTTTGTAAAAACAATAACAAATGTCTTAAATTTATCACAAATTCTTTAAACAAAACATTGCACTAGAACAACGCTATGATATGTAATCATCAAAGTGATGACAATTAATTAATTAATTAATTGATCCCTGTCACTTGGAATTATTTTAATATACATGTATAATCAAAGTAATTACTTTCATTTTCCATTTGAATATTATGTCCCTGGTTTGAAATGATGATGATGAAACACAAACCCAAACATGTTCAATTCACACAAAATGATAAGTGAACTTTCTTTATCAAAAACTGTCATTCCTTTATCTCATAAAATCGCATAATTAGACAATTTTTTCAGCATTTTTTATTAATGTATTTTTTAAAACCCCTATAAATATCTAGACCTAAATACTATCAAAAAATATATGCAAATAAATTTGCAATACATTTATTTTAAGTGAATGAAAATTTGTATCTACTGGATAATTGAAAAAATATTAAAACAATTAAACAAAACTTTGAAATGTACTACAGTGTATTTAAAATAGATAACATTAAAAGAAAGTTCAGCAATAATGATCCCTGCCCAGTAAGACATATTGCACATCACAGCAAACACTTTTCACAAAACATTTATACAATCGTAATTTTCAACCCTCCTTTGAAGGAGAGTTCAGTCATTACACTCTTATATTTATGACACTGAATGTTGTTAACAATTGGCCTAATTGGACATTTAGATATGATTGTATATATTTTAACATAGTTTAATAGGATTCAATACTAATTCAAATCATAGTATTTGCAAACATGATTACATGGAATATATTTATCAAAACAAAATGAATGCAATGCAATATTCACTCTCACAGTCACACAAACACATATGTAAACACACAGCGATATTATGGCACTGAATAATTACTTGTAAACAAATTTCAACCAGAAACAGAACTTGAACACTAAGTCACAGGTCAAAAGTCTATAGAGAGGATTCCTCATGATAATAGACTGCTGCAGTGAATAGCTATGCTGGCAAACACTTATCCTCTAAAACAGGGGCTCAGTGCTTCTTTAAACACATGCTACTGTTGCTAGACAATTGAGGCCACTTTGACCCTACCCAGGTCAAGACGAATAACATTTAAAATGCCATATATTAAGCCAATCAAAGAGCGCCTCATAAGCTTGCAAAATTGAGTGAATAAAACATAGAAAATTATTTACTTCAAAACAAGATTTCTGATAAGGCCATTGTCCAGGGTATCATTTCTCATTCTCATATGATTATTGTTTTCACTTCAATTACAGAAACTATGCATCATGAAAGAATTAAATAAAAAATAAATAAAAGAAATCATGTCTCGCTGTCTTATCCACTATGAGACCATAGGACTATTGTAAGTGCACGATCCCCATGTATAAGAGATCGCTACGACAGTGCTTATGGTAACATAGTAGATACAAGAGCTTCAAGAAACGATACCCAGGGTAAGAGACGTAGCATATGAAAGAGGAGTTACCGAGTCTGTGTGTTGAGGATGTCAAATACTGGGATAATGGTAACATAGGTGTCAATACACGCTACTGAGCATGACAACACAACTCAGAAAATACAGAATACTAGAAATGGGCCAATTTCATAAAGATAGTGTAACCCTATTGTTTTCAAAATATCTACTTAATACTATTGTCATTGGGTTCGCAATGCTATTGAACATATCATGGAAGCAATGTAATTCAAATGTAATCAAAAGAAAACTGTTGGTCCTTAAATTCATGGAATGTACATATCAAGAATTTTAACAAGCAAATGTATGGTAATGAGTGAATTGTTTAATTATCTTTAACAAACTCATAATTGAGACATTAAATTTCAAGGCAAACATATTGCCTCCTAATAGAACAAGTTTGATACTGAGATGCCCATTAAATTATGCATCAATAGCTAAAATGCTCTAAGATTTTTGTGAAGTAATTATTTATCAAACTAACTACACAGCCACATGGTTAAATGGAACAGATATAATGCAATAATTGTGTTGTAGAACAATAGTTCTCAATTTGATTGTTTGCTTGTGAATAACACCACTTTCAAACCACAAAAGAATTTGATAAATTAACATTCATAAGTTGAAACAAATAATAAAGATTTTGCAGTTTTGATTAAACTCTAAAAACATTTGTCTCTGTCAGAAATTGCACATCTGTTGTGGCTTCATAGAAGCAATTATGATAATGAGCATGTAAAATGTAATACAAATACTAGCATGTGTAAACTCTAGCATTAATACTTTCTTCAAGCAGTATTATTTGCATAGGCCATGAATGTCAAGCAGTAGTATTTGCATAATCTATCCCTTCATTTACATGAATGAACATCTGGAATTATTTTATTAAATTTTTGTGCATTTTTTATAATGGTAATAGATTGTCTTCACATTTGGAACAAAATTTATTTTCAACAAAAAACGTACTGGATCTCAACAAGATTCCAATACAGTGTATAGTCAATGCAGGGCCGTAGCTAACTATTTTAGCACAGGGGGGCAGTAGGGGGGCAGTTGAATGAAAATTACAAAGTGATATCGTGATTTATGAGAAATAACAGTTGGAATAAGACGACTAGGTGGGCAGCTGCCACCCCTGCCCCATGGCTAGCTACGGCCCTGGTTACCAGTCCACTATAGAATAGCAGAAACAACACAGGATTAAGGATATAGTCTTTTATTTTTATTTATAACATTGCAATTGGACCGGTCACAAAATGATAAAAATTAATATTGACAAACAATAAAATTGCATTTAATTAAATTTAAAACAATAACATTACATTCGTTTCATTACAATCACAGGAACCTGTCACAAATATTGGATACCCTCGTTAGAAGCACTAAAAGTCAGCAATAAATAAATCTTATATAACTGGGCATTGTGAAAGCATTTCTGATCAGAAGAAATAGTTAATATAAATAACAGAACGATGATCCTACATAGTGTCATTTCTAAACCAGGGATGGAAATTAACACTAGCCCGCTAGCCTGGGCCATTTCTCCCAATGCTAAAGGTATCCTAAGGACTAGTAGAAATTCATGGGGTTTTTTGTAAACATTTGTTATTTGTATCACTATTTGGGCTATATAGTAAGTTTTATAGGGAAGTTTCCATCGCTGGTAAACATGAGCAGATTTAGATCAAGTAATTAATTAAGTGTTAATGCAGTATGTACTTATAATTGTAGAACTCAGAAATATATTAAATTAACTTATTTATATCGGGAGCTGAGACTTCACCCAATTTGATTTTTCTACCCAAAAGTTGTTATTTACTGTTGTACTTATTCCTTAACACACTATTGTTATAAAACAATCATATTTTATATCAATAAAAGGAACGTAGCTCTAATTATCTAAGGGTTTTAACATATGATTCCTAGATCGAATTCCCCCAATGTGAATCGACGAAGGGGGTTTTGGCGATATAAAATGGATGATAAGTATCACAAGTGAAATATAATGCTATGCGCTCATTGAAATCCATGATTGTATGCCTTTTAAGTTGGGAGTATGCACTGTCTGTAGAGTGGCACTACAGTTATCACCCTTGGTCTGTCAGTACCAGCCGGTGCTCGCAGGTTTACGGCAACATTCAGCGCTACGGATGTTGCGGTTTCCTCCTGCCCTAAACTGATAAGTCGTGATGTTAGTGAAATACTAGTATTCTAGAAAGCGACAATAAACCCCACTAAGAACAGAGGGTCTATAAATTACATTACGTACATGCTTTTGGAAACTCCATAA
>JAULBP010095052.1:0-11621 GCA_032355345.1 Lepetodrilus pustulosus | reverse complement strand
GATAACATGTTTCATTGGATAGATATTTACTGAATTTTCATAGGGATTTGTAGCTCCTGTAGACTGTTTGCACGAGTTTTCCCATAGATGTGAGCAAGGGGTACCGTGCAGTGCTAACATAATAAGTACCTCTGGGGTGAGAGGATAGGTCATATTATTCAATCATTCCAGTGTAAACTAGTCTTTAAATTCTGGTTGCTCAAGATTATTTTTTTTGTCATGTTAATTTTCAAGGCCAGATTTCATTGCTTTATTCTCACCATTGTTTTAATTATTTCTTTTGACTCTTACCACATATTTGTAAAGTTGATCATGTTGATAATAGAGGAAAGGGTGAAATTAATAATTTTTCATTAAAACTCAACTTTTCCTTTGAAAATGTAGCAGCAGAGGACATTACATGTACATGTTTAACCCTCTCCGCTGGTTCAGTCCTATTCTATATATAATATAAATAGGGCATTTTGATGGATGCGACATGGTTTGTCATATTTTCCCAAATTACATTTTGTCACTGAAGCTTGCAATCATTTTGTTAAAATTAGCGTATGACCATTTCAGATCTTTTATAATGACCCACCCTCAAAATTGTCATCATTACCTTTGTCTAGAGCCAGATTGATTGTCGTTCACAATCTTACCTATCATCTGGCAGGTGGATTAGTCCTTCAACATGTTCAAAAGAGGTTATTTTGGAGGATTATTTTAAAATCTCATTGTATATATAAATTGAATATTCTGTTGGCACATGACTAGTGTGGCTGGATTTATAATCTTGGCAAAGCTTTTTAACCCTCTCCCTGCTGAATTATGCACATACACTGCTGTTTAGGGCCTCTCTGGTTGTCTGCAGCTCTGAGAGGGTTAAGGCACTTGTCTTGCCAGACATGAAACTACTTGCCCTGTGGGCAGAGCTTGTTAATCTGGGCTATTTCACTTGTCCTCCCGTGGACAAAAAACTGTCCCAGGCGAGTAGACAATCCTGTCTGTTGAGCCCTGCAATTGTAGAATATGTCAGTTGCATAATTGCATAACTACGCAAAAGATATTTTCAATTTCATAGTGCCATTAGATTTATGATCCATGATATGCATGCAGCTTCTAGACTCAGAATATGTAACCATGGCAACTGAGCTCGAGAGACTACAGTACAAATGTATAGTCTGTGTTTAATTGATTTCTCAATGCTGACTCAATTGTTCAAATCATCGCAATTGAAGTAACATTAGATTGATATTATTAACCCTCTCCCTACTGGATTATGCACATACACTGCTGTTTAGGGCATCTCCGGTTGCCTGTAATATGGAGAGAGTTAAATTAATGTAGTAACCATGGTAACATGCAGTAATGTCTCATGCCATTTCTTTATTTGTATTTGCCATCTATTCAGGATGTGATAAAGTTATGATTTAATCTTAATTCATTGTGATCAAATGATACTACTACTAGCATGTTCTATTTTGACCAAACTTATGTTCACCTTTCCCAAAGTTTTCATGTTAGTTACACTTTCTCTATCATGTATTGCATTCGCAGTCTTGTTAACCCTGTCCCTGCTGCAAGCAACCGGAGATGCCCTAAAGAGCAGTGCCTGTGTCTAATCCAGCAGGTAGAGGGTTAATGTACAACTATTATCGCTTGGACTTGGAAGGTTTCTAACTTTGCCAAATAGGTACTTGCCAAAATTGTTTTAGATTACAGTGTTACGAGACTTCGAATGTGAAAATATATCTAGTTTGTTTTGGATAGAGAAGACAGTGATACTTTGTTATGGATAGAAAGGAGGGTGATCCTTTTGGATAGAAAAGAGGGTGATCCTCATGTCATGGATATAAAAGAGTGTGATCCATGTTTTTCATGGATAGAAAGGAGTGTGATCTGTATGTTTGTTGTGGATAAAGGAGATATGCAAATGTTTGTCTTGGATAGAAAATTATGTGTTCCTTATGATCGAATGGATAGAGAAGAGCGTGATCCAGATTTTAGGGATTAGGTATTTTTTAATTATTATTTTTTTTAGCCCACAATTTTTAATGATGTTGGCGGCACAGTAGATCTAGTGCAATTAAGGATATGGTAAGTAGACACAAGATAAACTGGTCAAACATCTAAATGGACCCACAAACCTGACAACTAACGACATGCTATGTCACATGATAACCTTGAAATGCCAATGCCATTCATAGGACCTGTGCTATAATAGGTAGTGGTCACAATATTTGGTTTATTAATACTATCATTGTTTACATTCATGGGAATATTTTGTATCAAAGTCTATAGCTTTTTTTTTTTTCAGACCAGAACATACCAATTTTCATTAAACATAACCATGATAACTTTGATTAGCAAGTATCTAGTGCTATTTCCTTTATTAGGTGTCGCAGGAAATGACCCAATTGAGACTTACAGACCCTTCTAGAATTAAGAGCTGCAGTATCGCATAAAGCACTTCTAAATGTCATTTAGAAACTTATTTGTTTATGTCTGCTTTGAGCATTCCAACTGTGTGGAGTCTAGCATACTATACGCAGTCTTCTTATTATTTTTATTATTATTATTATTATTTAAAAAAAATTATTTTTATTATTACTACTATTATTTATATTATTATTATTATTATTATTATTAATATTACATGTACTATTATTTCTATTATTACTATTATTTCTATTATTACTATTACTACTATTATTATTACTATTTCGTCGCCATGGTCGCCTATGGGTGAGATATTCCTGCTGCGACGTAAAGCAATAATTAATTCAATCAATTATTACTATTATTACTATTTGACGCAAATGGGTGAAAGATTCCCGCAGCGACGTTAAACTCCATATTCACTCACTCACTATTATTACTATTATTTCTATTATTATTATTAATATTATTATTATTATTATTACTATTATTATTATTCAGGAAGTAGAGTAGTAGCCTACTAGTCGTTTCATCTGTTTTCCAAATGTAAATAGATTTCTCATCCACACTCTTTCTAATTAAGTTATTATTGTTTACAGGTTGTGGTAGTAGAGGTAGAATATTTAGTGTTATTGCTTAATGGTAATAGAAACATCAATTTCATGGCGATTAATTGTAATTTTTGAAAACTATTGAAGCAGTAGAAATTGGCACTAGTCCCCCAGCCTGTGCTAAATGACCCAAGATGTAAACATTTAGAATGTTTAGGCTTTAGGCTCTGAAAATGTAATGTATATTTTTGGCAATGTCAAGTGTATGACAATATAATGGTTAATTTTTCAATTTATTTCAACTCATTTTAAAGCTCGTCAGAATATAAATGCATTTCAATATATGTTAAGGCTACTTTTCAAATATTTTTATTTTCCTCGAGAATAAATGTTTACTTGATATCATTCTAACCAAAGTATTTTTTACATGCTGGACATAGATCTCTTTTCTTTTTGTCAATAAATAATACTACAACAAACTTATAACTGCAGTTTTAAAGGAAATGGCAACTTATACTTTGTAAGTGTAACATTTGTTAGATTATGAACTCCAATTGCATGCTGCGAAGAATTGTGTTAAGTCACTGTGAATACCGGTGACTCGTGAATATAATCCAGAATTAAGTAAGCCATTTATAAGCAATTATGAAGATATATTTCTAAACATATGTTGCTAGATGATGTAACTAGATGTACTTATAATGACGTAACCACCAGTTAACACGCACATACTAGAATATATACTAGTACTGTTATATTTATTTTTAGTTTTTTTTCCACAGATATGTCTGTGGTTTCACATAATGGGAGGAAAATATGTTATCTCTTAATGACTATGATGAAATACTTATCAATGAGCTTCCCTATACACCCAAGTAGATAGATGATTTCCTCACAACATACTCCTACCCCAAATACATACCCCCACCCCCAGATACATACCCCCAACCCCCAAATTGCACAGGAAAACAGTGCCACATTTTTGTTAGTATAGTTTTCACGTGTAGTGTTCAAGGAATTTTCTGTCTCCACATTATCTGTTTCATTGTTGTCCGATTATGCTCACAATCTAAAATAATGCACATGATTATGAGAAATATAGTTTATAGCACAGTGGTTGTGCATCAATTTAAAAAACAACAACTCAGGTTTGAGTTTTAATACCGGTACCTAAATGTTTAGATTCCATTATCTCAGAGGGTGACTGAACATAAATAATTCTAAATATCAATTACCGTTATATTGATTGGAGTTGTATATTTACGGTATTTTAAAAGAGCTGCTGAAATGCTTTACCTCCATAAATATAGACTTGCCTAATCTAGGGAGATATTTTGAATAGACTATTTGGGTGAGAACAAGCTGATCACCAATAGTTTTGTATTTTTGTATTTTTCAAATGATTGTAATGGCTTACCTGTTCGAATTATTGGTGGAATTACGGTATTTTATGTCAAGTTACTGTATGTTGTTTATTGTGAGTAACAACTGGCAGTGCCATTAACACTTCTTTGATTTTTGTATATATTATTTCTCTCCGAAATATCGGCTTTCGCTCTGAGGACATTTAGTTTTCTAGTCATATTTTAAAACATGGTCATAGTTTTTATGGACATATTGACAATTATGGACATATTGACAATTATGGACATTCTGTCAGTTATGGACATTCTGTCAGTTATGGACATATGAATCTGAAAAGTACGTGGGTATTTCCCGAGAAACGGAAGGGAAGTAAAATTCAAAATGTAGATTTATCTATTTCTTCAGTAATACTGTGCAATATATGAATATGAGATGTGATTTGTAAACAACTTGTAAACAGTACATTATAGATCTGCAATACTATATTCTGTTCGTGATTTCCTTTTTTTTAATAGCCATTTTTCAGAAGTGTTAAAATAGATACTATTCATGCATATTCACTAAAATCTTAAGTTAATAGGTATATGTTCCCTGATTATACACGCTGATTGTAACATATACATGTATAATACATATACTCACAACTTCTTTAAAAAAAAGACCATTTGACAGGTTTAATGTTAAGAATAATCAATGTGGCTTGTGTATACATAATATAGTTTTAGTCAAGATATTTTAATGTGTTTTTCTTTTATAATTGTCATTTCTTTTGCACTTAAAATTAGCTATATGTATATTACTGTGTAAATAATAAAAAAGTATAATACTCAAGATGCTGGTGTATTGGTATATTATTAATTGTAGGCTATGTTTATATACGCAAAGACAATAATTATATGTTGTTCGTACTACAATCGTCGCCAATGGGTGAATGATTGTTCCCGCAGCGGCGTTAAACTCAATAATCACTAATCGTACTACAAACTGACAAGAAAATAGTAGGGCATCGCTTTCTGTGTATGACACTCGTTAAGATGCCAGTAATAATGAGATGATATGGTTAGTACTTGGTTATTAATATTGGTGTTGAAGTAGAACATGCTTTGTCACAGGTTTTCTTCCTATTTAAAGGCATACAATTACAGATTTAAATGAGCGCGTAGAACTATATTTGAGCAATACATGAACACTACATTCAATTGTGATACTTATCATTAATTTTATATTGCCAAAATCCCTTTCGTCGATCCACATTACGGGGAATTCGATCTAGTAGTTAGATGCCCTAAAGGCAAGATACTGTTATTCATAAAACTATACGAAGTTTGATAACTATAGAATGTTGGGAAATAAGTACATAAGTAAATAACATTTTGGGGATTGACATGTAAAATGTAAGGGTTGTCTCGGACAGAAATTTGTTTGTCCATTATCTACCATCTGTGATCGTAAAAGGTACATTCAAAACAATATTTGTTACTTTTATTTTCTCAAAATACAAGTAGAATCTAACCAATATATTTCTCAAAATACAAATAACAAATATTTAAAAAAAATCAGGATTACATTTTATCCCCACTTCTTTTATTTAACCCTCACCCTGTTGTATTGGGCATATGTACTGCTCTTTTAGGGCATCACCGGTTGCCGTCAGCACGGAGACTGTTATACGTTTGTCATCCCGACCATAATTAGGCCTACCAAAGAAAACAGACAACAGAAACCTAACATATGAATATTAAACCAGTCTACTTGGAAGGTGACGACCGAAAATGTTAAATCTGCATAATTCCTCGAACTTCAGCAACATAAAACATGCTTCTCGCAACATCTTCTATCTTCTATAGTGTTGCGGTAGGCATGTTTTATATTTCTGAAGTTCGAGGAATGATGCAGATTTAACATTTTCGGTCGCTCATACAAGTAGAATTCGTCGCCTTCCATGTAGACTGGTTTCATGTTCATGTTTTATGTTTCTGCCGTCATTTACTTTGGTAGCCCTAATAATATAGTGGAATAACGTCTTTGCAATTTTATATATGCCGTAGTGCTAGCGTTATTCTGTGCATATATAAAGCTGAAATATACTGTATCAAATTAGTTTGTGATATATTGTATGTTAATAATATAAAATTATGCTTTGAGATTACTCATAATGAAAACAAAATATTCTCATAATCTTTTTGTATGTATTTTGTATATTGTTGAGTGTCAATTGCTGTAGAAAATTACAAGTCCATTATATGGGCATTAACAAAGTTACGTATATGCAAATATGCGAACTACATTTGACAAGGTATGGCAGCTGTTTTGAAAGACAACAAATCTGAAATAGTAATTAAATTGTTTTTAAAAATATCTTTAAAAATGTCTTCCATAAGCAAAATGATATGCATGACATATTTTATAAAAATGAAATGAGGAAGAACAAGAAAACGGCATGAGAGAAGCGATCCAGTGTTTGCATAAAGGTTCCCAGTTCCAACCCCACGAGGGACGTCGTTATCTGATATATAGTATAAGACAGTTCCATGTACGAATACGAGGAAGACTTTTGGGTGTAATGTCTGTATTTATAAGTGATACGTGTATAGTTACCATCCTAGAAGTCAATCTGTAGACAGTACTACACATGGGGCTTGGAAGGAGGATACTACTTGCATGTATTACAGGTTTTCCTCCCAACATAATACAATTCCCACTAATATTGGGAAAACCTGCGCAACACAGCCAATGAGCTACAAATAGAACCATTTTCAGTGATCAATCAAAATAATGATAACATAACCAACAATGCAATTTACTAGCATGAATGATACCTGCTATTTCATTGGATGATTTTCCAGACGTATGCAGCGGGAAAATTATCTCATTGGTTGGAGCTTTGCGCAGGTTTTGATCTATATGTCAGCCAGGGGTACCAGTGGAGTGCTAGCGTAACAGGTACCTCTGGGGTGAGAGGATGTACTAACCTTTGAGCTAGACATACTAAAACTTGACATAGGGAATTAAGGATTTATGTGTATTTGATTATGTTTTCTCATCAGAATTAGAACACAGGATGTCTAATAATATTATGTTTCAAACCAGTGACCCTCCCACCATTTATTAATCTAGCACTTCATCTACCCCTGGCACACATCTAGGGCAAAACTCGCGCAAACAGTGTATAGGAGCTATAAAAAGAACTGATTACTTCTATTTCATTGGATATATTTTTTTTACGGCGATTTACTCGGGGAAAGAATTTCATTGGTTGGCTGTTTGGGTGAGTTTTCCACTAGGTCTGTGCCAGGGGTAGATGAAGTGCTAACGTAATCAGTACCTCTTTGGCGCGAGGATGAGTCGACTGAAACAAGACTAATGTTATTGTTATTGGAGGCAACAGTATACTTATGCCATTCAAGGTAGTGTTTGTTATTTATCAGGAAGTGATACCTATTTATTAAAAGGATTAACATGTTTAAACAAGCTAAACAATGTGTCCATTATAATTGCTATTTAACCATAGACTATAAATACTGCTTAAATATTTCTCTGCCTAAATTTGACAGCAACATACAGTAGGAAAGCATGACTTAGTGCCCATGCATATGCATATGAAATATTTATATATAATTAGGATCTCATGATCAATAAAATATGTTATTATGTTTGCCAATAGTTTATTTTTGAATTGTAATGGTTGTGTGTGTGTGTGTGTGTGCGCGTGCAAGTTGCTTACCTACTAGTATTCGTAAACACATCTGACAAATACCACACGCCAATCCAAACTGTCAAGAGATTACTTAAACTACATGTTTTAGAATGTGAGTGATTATGGAGTTTAACGTCGCTGCGGGAATCTTTCATCCATGTAAAACATATACTGGAAACAAATGTATAAATAAAAGGTTTTATTAAACCAAAAAAAGCTCTCGTAAAATCATATCTAAATTTATGACTGGCCGGTTGATTGGACACAACCTCTGTTCAAACCGTCGTCTATTTATCTTCCGTCAATAAGACAATATGTCAAGCATGCTCTCCTGACAGCGATAACACACCAGTCTGTGCAATACGCTGTCACACTACGAGGGTTTTCGTGTGTTCAGCATATACGGAATTGTATTTGTGCAGGTTTTATTGATATAGTCTAAATTCCAAAGAGTAGACATTTTAGTCCTTTATCTCCTTAAAAAATAAGTCAAGTACCGTTTCCTACCAATCGATTTGGTACCGTTTTCGCCAATTCAATACTTGATTTTCATCAATATCGTGAGCCGTTTTGGATGCTGCCGTTTTGCGCCTGCACCCATCAGCTAATAATAATATGAACCAATCAAATTCCTTATAATGTTGTACACGCGAAACCTCTTGTAGTGTAACAGCGTGTAACACAGACTGTTGTGTTCTTGCTGTCAGGAGATCATGAGGCTATTAATGAGTTAATTAGGGCACGAAAAAACTACCGATCTAAAACACAATTTTCTATTGATTACAGTTTTGCTTTGTTCCTCTAATCAAACTTTACCTGGTTCCTAGATGTGGAACCGCATGTTAAATTATGAGATAATTTATGGCCGTAATGTGATACAAGTGAACATAAAGATACATTTAATGGCATACCCGGTATTTAAAAATGTCCATGTCATGTTCCCCATCGCAAATTAGTTGTTCCTGATAAATTAACCAAAGATCGTCAGACATCAATGTGTACATCAAATAAAAGTACTTTTACATATTGCACAGACTTTGAAAATTATGAAATGTTAGTTTTGTGATCACGTCATCTTTGAACCATAAAATCCTTCAAACCTCTTTGTCTTGTATGATTTTTATTTTGCTTAGGTCTAGTTCTGTTCAGTACATCTGAACCAGGGGCCCGTTGCTCAAAACAATTGTAGCCTACAATAGGTGAATGTCAAAATTTCGGAACCAGCTACAAGTGTAAGTCCATTGCATAAGTTTTTATCGCTACAATAATTGAAAGTATGGTTAGTTGAAACTAATGTAGCGTAAATATGGTTCATGCAAACAAACCTATTTGTGTAGCAGGTGCCCAAAAAAATGACTTACAACTATTGTAGGCTACACTTGTTCTGAGCAACGGGTCCCAGGATATCGTTTATCGAAGCTCTCTTATCTACTATGAGACCACAAGCACTATCCTATCGATCTCTAAAATACATGGCGGTCGTGCACTTACGACAGCGCTATGGTCTCTTTGTGGATAAAATAGCTTCGAGAAACGATACCACCCGGGGTATCCTTTCACTAAGCTCTCTTATCCACTAGGTTACTATAGCGCTCTATTTTCCGATAGGTAATACACTGCTAAGAGAGCGCTATGGTCTCTTAGTGGCTAACAGAGCTTTGTGAAAGGATACCCTGATTGCCATGTATAAAAGAACCCCACGTGACTGTTTTGTAGTAGATACGTTAGCTTCGAGAAGCGATACTCTGATATATTATCTGTAATATTTTGTGTTTGTTCGTGTTGCCTTAATACGTAAGGAATATGCTCTTTATGTAGGAACACTTATATTGTAACGTTATTAAAAATAACCAAATCAATTAATACAGGTACTGCAGTGTATCTGGATAGTTCGACGTGCAACATTCGAGGATGAAGACTGGTGGTATAGGGAAGTCAAAGACACTGGCGTTCCTCTTTGTGTGTTATGCCGCTGTCTGTACAGGTTGGTCAATTACACGTGCTTCCTAATCCTATAATAAAGTTTATTATTTATTTTCAATGACAGGTTGTTCGTTATATTAATTGAATGCTTTTATTGGCAAGTGGCTAACACCTTCATTTAGTCATCTGGAAAAGGGAAATAATTTTTGAGAATTATTGAGAATAGTAAACGTGTCCTGTAATACATAGAATCAAATGACTGAGTCTTCGATATAAGTAGTAATGCATAATAACTCAACATTTTGAAGAAGAAAATCCCCAACCAAATGGCTTTACTGTAGGTCTACAAAAGACATTATAGAACCTCTAATTGCATATGCTTTACGTCTGTTGATCTATACAGCAAAATGCCTTTAAAGAACTATTGAGACTATTATATTCCATATTAGTTTAACACAATAATACAATTCATTAAAAATAACAAGAAAACAGATGATTTTGTGTACGTCTACAAAAGGCATGTCATGCACTCTCGAACCTTTGAATGACATTTCTGATTTCAATGTTTAAGTCTGTATAGATATAATAGTTTCTTCTAATACACGTAATAGAAAACTTCCACATTCTCCAGTTTCAACATTTTATTCACAATCCTCGAAAAACAGACATTGTTCCTAGTTATAGTGACCCACACACTAAACTTGTATTGTATAAACCTAAAGAACCGACGATCCTACACCACGTAGTGATTGATTTCCGATAAATCAGATCATATTCCGGGAAGTCAGTTTGTTTATTAGTCACGTGGTTAGAAGAGTACGCTGTGATTGGTCCTCGGCCAGACGATTGAGAGGTCACACGCTCCTGCTCACCTAGCAGTCTTATGTAGGCCTACATAAACAAATTGTCTGCCCGGAAATGAGAAGGTTTATCGATAATAGATGATTTGGAAGGAAATTAATCGCTGTATGTGGTGCATGATCACCAGTTCTCTGGGTTTATACAATATATTAGTGTTTGAGTCACTTTATAAGTAGGCATAGTAGCCGAGTTTCGAGGATGGCCTAATACATGTATGCACACGCACAGATGCCAATGTCATCAAGCATCTCCGGCCCACGTGTGCGCTTTACTGTCCCTGGGTAGGCCTAGATGTCATCAGATGTCGATGTACTCATAATGAAGGACCACCCCCTGAAATCATTACGCCACCACAAATTCACGTGGAAACACCGTGCTTCGTAAGTAGGCTATCCTAGGCAGTGTTTGATTGGGACTATTCGACAGATGGGTTGGGCTACTGCGCAAGTTTTTTCTTTACTACCTACCTTTCTAAAAGTTGTGGCTGGCTGAACGATTTAGTAGGAAAATAGCAGGAAATTGGCTTGAGCATGCGTGCAGTCCATTTATGCTTTGGACTTTCCTAATATTTCCTAACAAACACTACGGGCTAAAAAGCCGAAGTAAAAAGTAGCACTACGCAGTACTACATATGTTGGTTGAACGCAGCGCTTCGCAACACTTGATATTGACAAAACTTTAAAGGCATACAATCACAGATATTTATGGCCGTTTTTGACTAGTTCATAGCTACAACTTAAAAGTACATTCACTTGACATACATATAATCATGTTTGTACTTCCAAAAACCTTTCTACCGCTGT
>JAULBP010095041.1:0-11623 GCA_032355345.1 Lepetodrilus pustulosus | reverse complement strand
AGAATGCCATCAACAGCTGACCAAGTTTTCTAGAAGAAAGATAGCATAGAAAGCCATCAACAGCTGACAAAGTTTACTAGAAGAAAGATAGCATAGAATGCCATCAACAGCTGACCAAGTTTACTAGAAGAAAGACAGCATAGAATGCCATCAACAGCTGATCAAGTTTACTAGAAGAAAGACAGCATAGAATGTCATCAACAGCTGATCAAGTTTACTAGAAGAAAAAGCTAAGAAAAATATTTTATTTGGAAAGTCTCCAACTCCAGAAATGATTGCACATGTTTCGTGGAGGTTTTTTTTCGATAAGATTAACTCAATATAACAGGCTAGAACAGTGTCTGGCTTCATGAACATTCATTTGTTATCACGATAACAAATTATTAGTTCATTTTGAGAGGAAGTCTCGATCCAGATTTAAACCCAATAACCTGTAAGCGATAAGTATTAACGAGGATACCATCATGGTTTTGCCAGTCAATCTCAAAGTTGGATAGCATACAACCATCTTGTTCGTAATTCTCGACTACATAGACACACCATTGCTAAGGTTTGGAGTTATTAAGACTACACTAGAGCTATGTCAGAGTTATTAAGGCTACACTAGAGCTGTCAGAGATATTAAGGCTACACTAGAGCTATGTCAGAGTTATTAGGCTACACTAGAGCTATGTCATTTCATACCAGCCATCTATTGAGAGAGCTTTAGTGTACGGTCATTCCATCATCCAACCATCGGGAACTTCTCCACACTTCATCAAAACCAAGGTACGACTCATGTGCAAGATCTAGTACCACAGAATCAAATGGAAAAATTGCAATGGTATGCTGAAGGTTACCATGGTTACACACGATTCAGACAAGGTTCGCGGAAGGAAATATCTCTGGATTTAAGACCGACTCGATAACCTGTATAATGAAGTAAATTCTATGAAATCGTGCATTCCGTTTATCTGCGGTACATTCCTGTCTGTGTAACAGTTATAGCCACCGTTGGCACGTGTATCAGATTTAGTCAGATTTACTCTACAGTGTTGAATGGAGGGTAGTCTAGGGCTCCATGGATACTGCACATAGTGAACCTGAAAGGCCACCTCATCTCACATCACACCACGCCCATTACCATCACTGTGTTATCCCACTCTGGGAACATGCTGTCTGGAAGTTCACACATGATGTGTGTAATGTGTTATCTAACTCGCCAACATTCTCACAAGGTTGACGGCAATGGGAAGAACTCTCTTGTCGTGTTTACAAAATAATAAAAATGCCTTATTCCACAAGATTTGAAGTAAACATACCTACCAAATTATCATGAAGACAATATTATAATAACATAAATGTAATTATTCCATGAGAGTTTGATGTAAATATATCTGCAAAAGTAGCATGAAAGGGTATTTAATAGTTTCAGAGTATTGATTGAATTATTGCTTTACATCGCGTCGGGAATATTTCACCCATAGGCGACGACTACAGAGTATTCAACCGTTTCGGCATGTACACAATCTCGCTAGCACCACTTAATCTTGTAATCACCTGCAGTGATACCTTGTCAGACATTGTCATGGTTATTGAACTTAAACACCGATCAGCTACAGCACCTATCAGCTTTGACTCCACGTCAATATTTCACACACGTTGACCTGCTAATGTAATTCAACAAGACCTGAATCTCCGGAAAAATCAAATTTCCTAATGGGAATTACAAATTATGTAGAAGGTCAAAGGTGAAGGAATAGAGCAGAACTGGAGATGGCGCCAATAGGCCAGCCCTATCTATTGAACTGGAATTGTCAAGTGGTGTTCATTGCATTCACAATTTGTCACCGGTATCAAGGGTCGCTGATGCCAATTCATGTACAATGCTACATGGGATGGGTGCCAAGTTGCAACTGGGCTCCAAATACACAGGGATCGAAATTAACTTTAAAACTTATTAGAGTGATACAAATAAAAAACGACATGAATTTCCACTAGTCCTTAAGGATACCTTTAAAGCCTTGGGAGAAATTACCCAGCCTAGCAGACTAGTTTTAATTTTGATCGCTGAATACAAATATGCCTATAGGATAAAATGTGGTATACAGTAGATGGTCATTAACGCATCACCTATTATATGTCAATGGTCAAAGAACCTTCAAAGAAAAGAGTCTGTAGGTTCTAGATCAGTTTGGTATACAATGCACATCATAGATGTAAAACATGCCAGCCATAAAATTCAATTCAATTGGCAGATTGATATTTTACAAGCCTGTACCTTACTAAAAGTTGACATAAAGAACAAATAATGATTTTTCAAAGCTATTTTATATTCACCTCTCTGCCATGCATCATGCATTTCAAACAGCAATCGACAAATTGAATGGCAGCCTCTGACATTATCAGAAGAAAAGTAACCATACAAAGAAAAATATGACATCATAGTCTTAGATGTTCAAGAAAATAAAACATGCTGCCCAAAGGACATTATAATTGAAACTCACCAGTGAACATATTGAGCAAGAGTGGATTTAATCTGGAAGAAAATTTGAACCTTTCGAATATTAACACAAAATAAGATTTTCAAGACATGCTAGCATGTGTTATGTTTTTTGTCAAATAATAATCTCGTTGAAAGCTCCAATCACTACAGGGGAGAAATCCAATTCCAAGGATATTGATGTTGGTTCACTGGTCAACAATTTACCCTTTAACTGCCAACTTTGACTATCAATGTGGTACGAAATAGGAGAAAAGTAGTATTTATAACCTTCCAGTATCAGGGATAGAAATTAACACTAGCCCGTTAGCCCGGGCAATTTGTGCCAATGCTAAAGGTATCCTAAGGGCTAATAGAAATTATGTATTTTTGTAAATGTTTGTCATTTGTATCACTATTCGGGCTAGTAAGTTTGTAAGGTAAGTTTCTATCGCTGCAGTATACTTCTACAATGGCCTAACAATCAAAACTACATCATAACACATATTTCTAAAAATCTGTGTTGTCCAATCACATAATGTTGGGCAACATGTTTGAATAGAGTGGTAAATTAGTTCTTTTCTTTTTTAGAAAATTTAAACTGTGAATGGTTATTAGAATTATCTCCCAGGTAGCAACATCAATCGGCGATCTAAAGTACAGCAGCCCCTCAAAGGATGCAATCAGGAATTTTAATCCTACACTAGAATCCAGAATGTTTTCTTGTAGTGAAGAGTAATTGGACGAATTAACAAATATCCTCCCAACACAAATTGAATACAAAGTCAAAATTTAAGATTTCATAAAAAGCCAACCAGCTAATCTACGACATCCCCTGTTTAACAACCATTCTTTTAACGCAGTTTGAAACATATAAAAAATGAATCTTTATTGAATAAAATTTCAGTTATTTTGAATGTGGAGAAAATACCAAATGTCAAATGTCTCTTGTTGCAGATCCATTCAACATAACACTATCCTTATACATATTTAAAGAAAAATATCTCAAATATTATTGCTAAACAATATGTTTAATTCCACGTTGGAAGCAACCAGAGATGCCTTAAAGGGCAACCATGATTAGTCCTATATTTATTTTCAATTGGGGTTTAGATCAGCTTTCAAGATTCATTTACTTCTATCACAGCTTGTCAGTTGGGGCATTTTCAGTAAATGTTGAATGTTGCACTAAACCTGCTAGCACTGGCCGTTTTTTTGTTATTTTTCTGTAAATTATTTTTTAAAGCCACTTTCAAGATTCTTTTACGTGTACCACAGCTGGTTAGTTTAGGGCAGGAGGAAATCTGAAACAGCCATAGTGCTTACTATTGCAGAAAACCTGTGAGCAATGGCTGGTACTGACAGGCCAAGAATGATAACTGCATTGCCACAGAACATACAGCACATCATATCAATACCTCGTCAGAAACGCAAATTCCACAAACATTGATGCAAGGCCCCTGGGACAGGATTTTAACCCAGGACCTTTGGCTCCAAAGTCCAACACTCTACCATTGTGCTACCACTCACACCTTGGTTAATCCATGTCTACATGTACTGATGGATACCATAGTGGTAAGATCATCACATGATACATTGAGTGTAAATTGGGAAAACATAAACAGAGGTCTTGGCAGATGACAACAACTACATACCCGAACAGAACAGAAATACCATACAAGCTGATAGCGCACCCCAAAAAAATTGCACCTTCTAACCAGGCCTCACAGCAACAAACAAGAAGTTAAAACTGACTTGTGATTTGAATACAATCTGGTAATCAGTAATGACAACTACGGAAATATCAAGCTGCATATACTATTTGTTGGAAGACATGCTTGGAAACTTCTTGAGCTATAATCTGTGAGATCATCAAGTCTTTTCAACAACAATGTAGTTCTTCAACATGTTCTGCAACCAGTCTGTAATTTAACTTACGTCATGCAGAGAGAAAAAAACATTTCTCACCAGTATGAACCATGTCGAAAAACAAGCATGTCACGTCTGTAATATAACTCTTGATAGCAAAGCGATCATTGAAACTGCTGTAAGCACAACTACTCTCATATCAATGAAGAAATCTCTGGTAAAATAACAAAGATTTAAACATACTTAATCTTTCCAAGTGCATTTTCTAAGAACATCAGCTTAATGTACACTTGGGAATGTTTTTCAAAAAACGAATATAAAATACACCCCATTTTGAATTTTCTTAATCTTTTTATTTCTTATTTTTGGTATTGATAAATCTGATAGAACAAGTTGAATGCATAGTCTTAAGATAATTTTTGCTAGAGAGCTTTTTTCCTCCTCCTGTCAATTACTATTTGGGAAAACGTTTCCTGTCTGTATCCTTGACATTGGCCTATCAGTCTAGACATAGATTAGTGTTGAAGTCAGAGCACTTGCAAATGTTGAGATGCATGTTTGACAAATTCTGTTACAATTCCCAGTGCAGAGGGTATGATAAATCACACTGTTGCCACTCATATTTCAGATGAAAATCGACAAAAACAGTATGCAAAGAATTATGCAAGCTAATCTAAATATATCTTTAATAACATTTCATATGTATGTATGCAAATGGTGCATTTTCTGAATCAAACTGTGATGTTTTATTGGTTATATGTATCTATTTTACTGAGGTTGTCACTTTTTAAAACAATTTTGGACAAGACAGTTCTATTCTATTTTATAACCAAGTTCAGGAATTCAACATAACCCTGTCCTACAAATGACCTTCTGCTGGCCTTGATGTCAGGTGCCCAGGGTGGTGCAATGGTCTCTGAGATGACAAGTGCCTGGGGTAGGTGCAGTCTAGGGGATCTTACCACCTACACACCTTAACATGCCCCCACATGGTGCCCCCACATGGTGCCCCCACATGGTACCACCCACCTTAATGTGCCCCCACACATTACCACTAACCATAATGTGGCCCCACATGGTATTACTAACCTTAGTGTGCCCCCACATTGTACCACTCACCTTAATGTGCCCCACTGCCCAGGGTATTCCGCAGTATTCCGTCTCCCACCTGGACTACATTGACCAGGTTAGTAAAACACCTCACTGTGGAATCTGGAACGAAAGAATCAACAATACAGTCCATTGTCAGAAAACAGTGACACAAATATACTAGATGCATGTATGTTTTGGTTCCAAGGATTCTTTATTAACTCTCTCCATACTAAGATAAACCAGAGATGCCTCACTAAGCAGTGCCTGTGATCCATCCAGCTGAGAGTGGGTTAACAATCCAGCATGGAAAAGGTTAATGAAGTTCTGATATAGGGCATTCCTGAGGAAAACTGAGAAATGAATTCCTCATAAATTAAACTCTTCTCATCCACAGAGAAGATGACAGACAACAGCATAATCTTCAAACTCAAAACCTTTCATTTTCTTAACAGGTAACAACTATCCCACATCCCACACTAAGGTACTAAAGTTAAAGGTTCATCAGCAACATTTATAAACTTGCAACATGGGTTTGATAAATGAATGAATCGGTGCATTACATTGAAGAAGGTATAGTTCAACCATACGCAATGATGTTCATTGGTTTGATAACAAATCCACTATCAGCATGATTAGCAGAGATTATAGTCCATCATGATTTTATATGAAATGTAGCAGTGAGAGTGAATATGGAATTTAACGTCGCTGCAAGAATCTTTCCCCCATTTGCGACGAAAATCTAGCACAGATCTCAGGGTAGATTCGAACATGGGACCATTGGATCCTAAGTCTGACAATCTTCAACTGTGCTACCATTCACACTAACTGTAGTCTAAGGAAATAAATTTATTTTAAATAAAAGAATAATACATGCCATAGCTGTATATAAATTATACTTTTGGGGAAAATTTGAACTTGTATGCTTCGAAACAATAGCTTGCAAGAACAACTCACAAGAAGAATTACGGTAACGTTACAATATTGTGTTGCTCATACAAGTCTGGGTCAATATAGTAGAAGATACACATGTCCATCTTCATGATAGTACCCATTAACAATTGTAAACTGAAACTAACGTGTGGGTATCGGAACGAAATTATCTAACAGGAAATTAATCAAGCGAGATTCTATCAAAGCGTTATTCAGCCAAGCAGTTATCATGGTTCCAACATAGAAATGCTAAGACTTCCTCTTCCAAACCACAAATCGATAATGTTTGTGCGTCCATGAAGGGAAGAACCCTCTGCCTCAGAGCGACATCAATTTGATAAGAGCTCCAATTAATCTCCATTCAATTAATCTCCCTATCCCCCCCTGAATGCCACTTCTCAAAAGCAGAAGTACCATATGTTTGCTGCAATATCACAGGAATATGGCAATAACTGACACTATTAAGATTATTACAAGCCAGCACCATTTGTACATGCATTCCTTTGATGAAAGCCTCTTTGGAGTCCTCAGTCCCAGGCGACAACAACGCACCAATCAAGTCTAGGCTTACTACACCCACTGGAATGGGTGCTTCCAAACAAGCCTTCTAATGAGAGAAATCACATCCAGATCTGCAGAGGCATGGTTATGTAGGAAGTAGTTCAAGGAGATGTTGGCACATGTGGATACACTGTCAAAAGAGATCGTCAAAGACAAAATTCTTTGAAGACTAATCGATCATGCAATACACATAGATATATCCTCAATGTTCACTAGTATACCATTAACCTCATCTTCTTTTTTGTTGAAGGCCAAAACATATGCCCTGTAGATTACACAGCGAAGGGAAAAGATAGGTATTTTTAATATCGGAAATGTCACCCACATTTTGCAAACAGTCCTATTACCAAGACAACATTGATCTTTTAGGCGAGATTAATAGCTGCATGTATCCTGTACTTATACTGGTAAATATATCAAGCATGATATAGGATGACAAGATAATATATAAGCTGCCTTGTTTTCGTGATTTGACTAGGATATTGAGTCACTTCTCCATAGCAACCATCATAACCACAAATTTAAACAGCCAAAACATCACTCAACTGTATGGAATACATGGTACATATAAACTTAGTAAGTAAACTAGATATTGAAAAGATCTAAATAATTTGTCTGGAAGATTTCAACTTGTTCAAGGTTGATGGAAAGTTGTCTGACGAATGTATAATGCTGTCAAGTAGAACGAGGTAGATAAACTGAAAATTCTAGAATCCATAGCAACCACATGAATATTTGAATGAGTCACTTAGCTCTGAATGCACAATGTGAGGACGGCACAGTTGCTTAGGTTTTCTAGCAACTCTCATTGTAGGCCAACATGTCAGTCACACTTGGATAACCTATATCAGGGTAAAATGGAAGAACCGGAGCAAGCACAAATAGCCAATGACATAATTACAGCTTTCTGTTTAGGCACTGGATAAAGAAAACTCCAAAGAACCAAATTCAAATTGAATAGAAACAACCTCCTATAATGGATAACTTAAAAATCGTTAAAATATGCTGGTGACCGTGACACGCATAATAGATAATATTAAACTAACATACCTATCAACTTGCATATTATCAATGTTTGTCTAAAAACATATATAACAAATTTAACAAATGTCTAATTGCAATATAACCAGTTCATCAATCAAAATTAAAATGACATTATTAAAAACACTATACAAAGACCTCCAACACTCTGCTGCTTTGCATTATCCGGGCAGTGAAGTAATGTCAATCCACTGCATTACACATTACTATAATAATAATAAACACCACACACATTCCAGATGGAAATCACAAGGAACTTCTAGTCATGGTATCCAATATTTAACGTTTAGAAATCACTCCATAAATATCTGTTGATCTTTCATGATTCATCCTGTTATATCTATTAACAAATGCTCAAACTGCTTCATACTCTTGTGTAAAGCAGCCTCGACAACTTCTGGCCGCCCGTCCCGCTTCACGAAGCTCTCGTATCCACTACAAGACTGTAACCTTCTCATCAGTGGCCGTGTATACAGAGTGACTGAAGCCACTCACCACAGTGTTATCATCTCATCCTGCTCAGAGTGGATATGAGAGCTTCCTGGAGGGGTGCTCAGAACCTTCTCGCTGGCAACAAAGGCTTAGCTTCTCCACCTGTTTGTTCTGGTCTGCATCCACATCCTGGTAAACTTACTCCAGCTAATGGAGAGACAGAGAGAGGGATCTAGAAGATGAAAGGTGTTCCAGTGGCCCAAATATTCAGATATATCTACAGAGTATATGGATGCTTCACTTGCCCAGATGTTCATAGATGTATCTGTACCCAGTTTTATGTTCTATGTTCTTCGTTTTCCTCCCTTTAGGAACTCTCCACAAAGGGAAATCATAAACAATCAATAACCTCAGGTAAGAGGCAGACCATGTGTAAGCTCGCTCTTCCTCTTCCTCCTCCAACCTTTGCCATATGCTGGTCAGATATGAGGAACACATGGAGAAGTAATTGAACATACAATGGCAAAAACAGGTCATTACAATGTTTATCTTCTTTTTCTTTACTTTCTAATCCAAGCCATGTTTAGTTAATTAAAAAAATGGTGGTGTTCAATTACCATGATTGCTGTCATTCTCTGGAGATTAGTAAAGGCCAGCATATTCGCCGTTTACAACTGTTGTAGGTTACAACAGACTCATTTCCAGTAATGTTACATCAATAATTTGGTATCTGTCCAAGATGACTAAAAAGCATGCCAACACATCATCAACAGATCATGGCATCATTAATCAAAAAGCAATTCAATAAAATCCTTTTCGTATAATCATATATTCAAGGACATACAAAAGTATCCTCATTGAAAAAGAACAAATTAAAATCCTGATCGTCTAACCAAAATTAATATTAATGGATGTACAAAATTATCCCTTTTGAGGAAGAACAAATTAAAACTTAATAGAAATGTCTGTTTTCAATTACACCAAACAGAATAGAAATTCCTGGGGGGTATTGTTGACAATTTGACCGTTTATGAACTTTATCAAATTAATAACAATCTTGAATCAGTTTGTTCCAGCTGTTAAAAAACTACCTTAATATATATAATCTTTATTGGAATTCTAAAAAGATATCATTTACCATTTGATACCCTGATGCCAGGCTAACCGGCATGGCATGAAGGCTTCTAGTAGGCAATTATTGGGAAGACAAACTGCCAAACGTCTGGCCAATGCATGACAAGGTTAAAGACAGAGGTCTAAATGGCTGTATTATGTATATTATACATCTGTGAGATCCATCAAGGCTTTGACTATTGAGCACATCTGGAGACAGTTCTAACATAAGGACTAAGGTCAAACATGTCAAAGCTGGATATAGCCTCCATCATCTGCCAATGTTCCGGGCAGTTCCTGGCTAGCCCATCTACAGAGCTTGGTAAATGCTAAGTACTGTCTTATCCACAAATTCAAGTGCTTATATTATTCAAAGTTTTGCATTAACATTGTCACATAGGAAATAGACATAAACTAACTCTGTAATTTACTGATGATGAAACTAATACTGCAAGCTAACTTTTGAAAGAGGAAATAGCAAATGTCCTTGTGTGAGTGATAATGGAGTTTAACGTCGCTGCGGGAATCTTTCACCCATTTGTGACGACGCAAATGTCCTTGAAAAGGATCCCAAAATTCATAAAATAAAAATGAATGCATTGCTCTTATGCTAGCAGTATAATTATGAAGTGTGGATTTTTCAGATGTTCATGGTTTGAAGCTCGTGTAATTAGCCATGTTGTGTTTTAATGGTTAACGTACAAGAAGGTTTATATTTTTAGCAATTCATGTCACGGCAAGCTTAGTATCACCATTGTCCAAAAACATTTAATTATTCAAATATACGGTATGCTATGATGCTTCCATGCATTTTATGAAAATAGCCGAGACAGAAACAATACTAACCTGTTTGTTTATTGACATTGTCATTCATCACTGTTTATGTGCTTACAAACAAACCTTGTGATGCTTCATGAATACGTTGATACGAGCATGCCAACAGTTACGAGGCATCAGCAGAGCTATATAAAGCAATCAATGATCAGGATACACCACAACATGACCCAGTTACCAAAGAACTGCTTTGGAATTGCTGGCTTAGAAAATTGACAGCAACACGTGCCATTGCCCATCAGCAAAGGTAGCAAGATTGAGTGGAGTGTTGTTGAGATGGTGCATATATGCATTTCAGAAACACCATTTCAGGAAGGCATACTTTGGGAATTTACTTTAACATTTTCATCATGTTGATAGGAAATGGTCCATATTAAGTCATCTATAACGTGTTTGTGTGTGTTATCATGAAGTGTCACTGTGACCACACCATTCCCAAGGTCATCAACATTCTCAAGGTCATCAACTAATCTAAGCTCATTAAATTTGTACTTTAATAAATAAACTGGCAGCAGCTCTAAAAGAAGCAGATTACTTTTTACGCAATTCAATCTTTAAAAGGTGAAAGAAACCTATTCAAAATTCTTGATTGGCATATTCCAATATGCTGAAGTTCCTGATCTTGCATTGATAGCATTTTCAAACAGGTTGTTGTGGCAGTAATTATTATTTGGATTTAGATCTAAATTCCTTGAAAAGATTTTGTTCCATCATTCACATATACACAGGCACAGAGAGCAGCCTTGTTCAAATATAAATTGCATATGTAACAAAATTGTCAAGCCTTTTTGGAGGACAATTTGATAATCCCGAAAGTCAAATTTCCCCCCACGAAAACACTTAACATGGCCCCAGATCGATTCAATCAGTGGCTCTTAAGACGTGAAATGCTGAGGACGTAAACACCTGTAGACATCACATGATCTGAACAATCCTATAATCACCACTGGGGTCAAGTGACTCACACATTCTGCTGGACTTACAGGAAGTATACGAGTGGCTTTCTTCTTCATTGGAGAGGCAGACAGTTGCATAAGGACACAGAAACCCTGCGGGATTGAGAGCTTTCTTGACATTCACAGGTAGCCGTGGGTCTACGAGCCAAATGTCAGGACTACTTGTTACAAGAGTGATTACACTGATTCCCATCTCATCACAGGCAATATACCAAGTATACGTGGGAATGTACAATCATCGAAATAATTGTCAATCCAAAATAATCGGCTGTGTACAGAGGTTAACTGTTAAAAAAAATCATTAAAATAAATTGCGTTTGTTCTGCTTGTTGGG
>JAULBP010095030.1:0-11623 GCA_032355345.1 Lepetodrilus pustulosus | reverse complement strand
ATTAAATACGACTGGTCCGGGCGCGTTGTGGTAGCAGTAGCCGCATGTGTTTAGTGGTCGCGTTAAATATGAGAACTCGTATTGATAATTGACATGCAATGTAATAAATAAAAAGAAAAGGAATGCTAAAAAGATCTAATTAATAAATTATCTTTTTGTATTAATTAATTGGATCTTTTTAGCATTCCGTATAGGATAACATCCTAGTAACAAGACGATTCGTGAAAAAGAATGTCCGAGCCCCACAAGGGACAAGGATATTGCTTTTCACGAATTGGCTGTTACCAGGATGTTATCCGACTTAAAATACAGCACTCATTTCACGTGCGTTTCGTGAACATGCTCGCTCTCCGGCTGGTTTATTACGCACATATCATGTTCCATGCAACCTGCGTGAACACGTTGTGCAGCACGTGCTGTTGCTGGATAAAAATGACTGTTTCAAAACACTTGACTTCTTTGTAGCCTGCATAGCTCAGGTGGTAGAGCGTTGGACTTGTAGGTAGAAGTCTCGAGTTCGGTCCTGACTATAGTCAAGATATTTTTCAATATGTGAGTGATGATACAGTAACACTGTGGTTTGAAATAATACAAGTCCACAAAATCTCAAATAATGCATTACAAAATTGTACATTCTTAAATGATAATGAACAGAAAACTGTAGATTCATGAGAAATAATCGACAGATTTCCAATGGACAAAAATGGCGGCTGTATTTTAATAAGCCATCCACTGTAGTATATTAAGCTTTCACAATCAATCTTGGGGCTCCACAATGAAAACTGCTATCAGAAATAGTAAAGCAATCATGACCATCTTTTACATCATTCAATATAGTACACATGTTGCAGATTCTGTTTTACGCAACTGATCCATGGTGAATGATGCAGAATTGACATGATCAGTTGCTTACTTTATGTATAATGATAGATTCTATGTAGAGTGTAGTCCGATGTTTCTGATGCAAGTTTTCATTGGATTCTGTGTATTGCATCAGTAAGGCTCAAACATCTGCCTTCTGATTCCAGTATACAGATCACCGAAATACCAGAGAAAATTACTTTCAACCCAGCACAGCTTTTCTATCCCTTGTCCAAGGATTTGTTTTTCCACATTCTAAACAAACGCAACAAAAAGAAAAAGATGTACATGTTTTATTTCAATGCCAGAAATAAATATCTCATGATTGAAGTTTCTATACACAGTGTAAAACATGAAGTGTCTAGACATTTAGTAGCCCTGTGGCCTCCCAGACTAACCACCACCCCGCCCTAATCCCCACCCCCCCATCCCTCCCTGCCCTGTGTTGGCCTAAATTGCACGACTGATTGACAGACCGCCCCCACCAGGCAGTGACTTCACCCCGTGACACAAGCTGCTGTAGGGGTGTGGTAGGGCGACACACACTGCTTTCCTCACAACTATTTTCCTAAAACTTTGAAAGGAAGACGGCGAGAGAATGGATATTGCTAAAAAGGGCTTCGATTTCAGGATTGCTTTCGGAAGCGATTGTGAATAAGGGGAGACGACTGAAATTCCAAGAGTGTAATGTTTCCGGTGATTATATGGAGATTAAGTACAAGCAATATGCTGCCATGTCAGTTAACATTGTCAACGGTGAGATGAGTATATGATATACAAAGAATAAAACTTCTTGGACATTGGATACTTACATCTTTGGAGGAAGATTATGACCACTGTAATACCCGTGTTCCAACTCGCAGATACCCTTCGCGACCCCAACCCACAACATTAAATGTAAACAGCGGTATCCTATATGCACTAAAAAGATTAGAGTTCCAAAATTGTTTTCACCTATTGTGAAATTAATAGAAAATCTGTATGTGAACAATTACTTCATCTCTGTAATGGTCTATGAATCGGTCAAGAATGTGAACAAATTCTGTGATATGTTGTGGATGCAACTATAGATAGCTGTTTGGAAAGCAGTGTAGTGGCGCGCTAACAACCTGAATGGAAGAGACAACACTGCAGCAAATCAGTAACGGATATATGTGCAACACAGTTTCAATACGTATATGTACACTGTCATATGAGCGACTGCAAGGAAGAATGCATTCACCAAATTGTCAAGTTCACAAAATTGTCAGTTCATAATAATAATATACTGTTTGGAAATAAGAACACTGAAATGTCACATGTCATAAATAGGAACCTTTGTAACCATGGTTAACACAAACAACGCTTACACGGAAAATACAAATAGTTCAAAAGATTCTGCAAGTGCTAAATATTCTGCCAACTTTCAAGTATGCAATGAAGTGTTAAGAGCAAGGCTTCTTTGGAATCTTTGCATTGTAGCTTGGAAGATATTAAAATGCTGAAACATGCAAGTCGCAGAAAACTTGTGAATTAAATTTATGTATGAAATTGAAAGATGGCAGAACTGGACCCCTTATTAGTAGATGCAGAATTCATCAGAACTTAATTTTTCACATTTCATTTGTAAATTGAGAAAACTTGATGAAGGGAAGAAAAAAGAAAGTGGATAAACTATCTATTTAACTGAAATGCACATTAAACCAATTTCAATCCAATTGTTTGACCAAGAAGTTCTCACCCACAAATCTCGACAGGGAACATGGTCAACATTAATGTCTTTCAAACAAAGTTTCCATAGTCAGGTTCCTACAACCATTATGTGTAGCTTTGGTGTCGTTCAAGTACAGTTCATTTCCATTGTGGAACAGTCTTTTTCAGATTATCTACGAGTTTTCAAATCAATGGACAAGTATGTCGACCTGTCAGAACTAAATCTACGATACTAAATAAATTAGTAAAGCGACGATAAATATATAGCATATCTCACTTCATAATTGTTCAACCAAAACAATCTTGGCGCACATGAGTGTACATTCAACAGAATTCAATTGGAAAACATGCGATTGAAATATATAACCCAATATATTTCAGGCCCAGTGTACAGATATGCAAATACACATAGAATGGTCATGTATGTAAACGAACGTTGATGACTGAAAACAAACATAATCACATAACTTTTTCTTTATTTGTTTGAAATAGTTTTATAAAATATAACCCCCTTTCCTTATTTGCTTGAAATAGTTTATATAACTGAACAAGCTTACATCAAAATTCATTTAGCCAGCTCATGTAACAAGTCTGTATTTGTTTGTTAGTAGTATCCTAAGACAATGTATTGACAACTGTAGTATTTATACACCTGGAATGAAATCTAACAGATTCACATCAGTGCTGTTTTTGCAAGAAGATTCACTCGAATGAACCATTTGGAAACTGCTGATAATCATAAACAGTTCAATGCAGTTAGTCGCGATTTTAAGCTATGGTCATTTCTTTAACTATTTTAGTTTAGCAGATATTTAAAATGAAAACTAAATATTGCGATACATTCTCAGCAATTTTCTCTCCCCTTTTGTCCCCAATATTGTTAAAGTCTTTTAAAGTGTTAATGATGCCTTTAAATTTTCAGTTATATTCAGAAATGTTAAAGCTCTCAAAAGCATTATTAGCTGTAACAGCTCTAATAAGCCATAGGTCAAGGTCACTGGGTGATCCCATATAAAAGCAGGTATATCTTGAAACCAGACAGTTGTTGGTTTATTTATGCTACAACATGAAATTGACATTTAAAAGTAGGTCATTACAGTATTATAAACTTTCCGACCTTTCAGTATTATTCAATAGCATTTAGCATTCGAAAACTCTGCATAGAATAATTATTGTTATTTCTAAAACTAAATATATCGTTGATTGCGGCTTTGTCCGAGTCACAATGAAGGCCAACACGAAAAAACAACATCTACAAACATGTAACAATACTTGGCATAATGTTTTCTACGTACGATCATGTATTGCTTGAAATAGCAAGTCCAATGACATTCAATGTAAACAAAAATCTAAATTTGTTTGGCTTTCACCACTTTCCAACATAAATATCTAGGAAGATTCTGTTTGAATATTCAAAGAAACTGAGAAACAACCAATGAAATAAGAGCTTTCAAACTTATACACCCGATTGGATTCCTCTGTCAAACATGCTGGGCAATGTTGACTGGTTCCAGTCTGAGGTAATTTGTTGTGAACTGGTTATTCACCTCACAAGCTCAACCTACAGTATTCCATAGACACTACCAGTCAACATTGGCACATTTGACAAGCAGCGATCTCATTGGCAAATAGCAGACTTCATAAACGTTCATAAACATTCCAAATTTTGTTCTAATTTTAGATCCCATAATATTGTAGTTTATTAGTCCGAGTTTCCCCAGGGTATACAAAGCAATATTGACAATTGTTTACGTAATTACCAAACTAACCAAAAACAAAATGAAGCACTAGAAAGTAGTCCTCCTTTAAATGGTCACAGCAGCTGTTTAATATCAACTTAACACCCGTAACAAACTGGAGAAGAGAACATCCATACTCTCATTTACTTGTAAGAATAATGTAGCACTAGATACAACCCTATCTTCATCTACTGAATAAAGTGCTTCAAATGAGACCTTACCTTTTCAACTGGTTCAATTTCATTTTGAAAATGACAGTGTTACCCATATAATAGAGAGAGGGAGAGAAAAAGCAATTTGTCCGACAAGCCCATGATTGAATGTAAATGGATTTCATGTAAATTTACGCAGGTAAATCGTGATTTGTCTCACATGGCAATGGCCAATATCATCTCGAAATAATTGTACACTTAATTAGGCAGTTCAACTTTTCTAGCCAAATATATCTACAATTTCATAACAGGTTAAAATACATATACAACAATATTTGTAAAAAGTTGCCATAAAAGTTTCTATAATAATAAAAGAGAGGGGGCATTATTTCTTTGAGAAAGTGGACTCAATATTTATGCCCATCTTTGTGATACATGATACATCCACATCCACACATACTTCGCACTACTAATTACTGGAAAAATTTCCAAATCCCAACCGTAATATTAACCAACATGATTGCACAAAACTTGTTAAAAATTTTAAAACCCAACAACTTAAACATGTTCAAATGCTCAAGTGGTAAACCGACCCAATATTGCAAGCACTTAGAAGCAAGCTGATTTATTCCAAAACCTACTATTTGATGAGCTCGCTCGAGACCACACAATTCTGAAACAGATTTGTTTCGAGGACCTTGCCTCGAGAAGTGCTTGCAGTCGTCCAAGATTAATATAAATACGCGGAGCGGACTGTGCAAACAGCAGCAACCTCTTCTTATGCAAGAGACAGATGGAACATCAAGAAAACTCAATATGACTAGTAACAAAGCCTCATTGGCTTAAAGCAAGAACAATGTATTTCTTGGTGCACAGTCTCCACACACTGACTCCTCCTCCTCTACAAAAATCCTCACAATTTAACCCTCTTCCTGCTGGAGTCAATCACAGATGCCCTACACGGCATCCAGCAGGAGATAGGTTATTTAAAGGTTTGGGTAAATGACAATCCTTCAGAAATAAACTGAAATATTTTAAACAGAAATATCTCAACTCTGATGATAAACAAATGTCAAGGATGACACTGTGAGAGACTTCATAACATTCTTGATATAGATATATATATATCGGCAGTACAAGTTTTGATATTGTAATTAAAGTAAATCTAAAAAGCGCATTAAATAGAGACATGGGTAACAAATGCAAATTATTCTGACTGATAAGCCTGTTATCAAATTATTCTGACTGATAAGCCTGTTATCAAGTTAATTTCATGTAATTAGCACCTTATATACTCAAAAGCTATCAAAAGTTTTAACAAATATGTAGAAGTAATATAAGAGAATCAAACCTTAATATATTTCACATACTGTACCTGAAGCAAAACCCCTCTTTATTCTGATGGGTCCTGTTCCCAAAAATAATTGTAGATTAGTAATTCTATATTTTCTCTTGTGGTTATAACAGCATTGAGGTCTGTGCAAGTTTATATTTTAGATAACAGTGCTAGGCAACATTCCACAGAATCGTAGCGCTAAGTTCATAAATCCCTGTACTTCCCAGGGAGTTGAGAAGGAACAAGTGCACACTGATCCAATGACCAGGGATAATGTAGCACTTTTGAGTATTCCTTGGGTGGTGGATTTGGCGCATTATAAGTAGCAAGCGTGGACTCTTGTAGCTCTACGATCATTCTGTAGAACGAGGCCCTGGATAAATTTAATTAAGATGTAATGTTCACAAACCTATTTCTATCACATTCTTAGAATTGATCAGGAGGGGGGAAAATAGAAAAAGAATGGTTATCAACAAAAATTAAACAAATGTATACATTTAACACAGACAGAATATCATTCAGTTTGTTCACAACTGGCCCATTAAATAAGTTCATAAAATGCAGTGCAGTTTCAATAGTAATCAACAGATTCATAAAGACGTACATAAAAATATTTACTATATATGCATCATTATGTAGGTCAGAATAATCTGTCATAAAATTGTGGCTACATCTGCTAACCTGTCTTATATAATTGTTGTTGAGTGTAACCCAACAAGCCACTATAATTCAAAAAGACACATGGTCAATTATTGATCTTGTATATGCTTTGATTTACATAGAAATAGTCTTGTTTTAAAGTGATTTAACATTTACTATCTTCTTTCACACCAATTCGGGTGCACACCAAGATGTTCTTATTAATATATTAGTTTTCTCATAAAAACTGTAATCCATTCAAATAAATAATTATTTTGATTTCAGATACACTAAATAATTTCATGACAGAAAATGTTGACCCATATAAAACAGTGCGACATCATCATAATGAATAGAAACTTGAGGGAGAGATATTACAAGAACAAATTTCAAGAAAAAAGCGTTCCAAGTGGTCGAGAAAATTTTCGCTTATGTAAAGCTGAAAGATACTTAGCACCACGGATGCGACTTAGATGAGCAAATAAATACAGCTTTCACTGGGAACATCATGGCTAGGGTCACGATATTAACAAACATTACCTCAGATCTAACTCTTACCACTCGCAACATTATCATAAAAATAAAACTTGGACAGATTTGGCTTTAATTTAACTCCATTAAATATTATGCAGCTAGCCATCTTCCTTTTGCATTGAAAGTCATGTAACAAGACATCTTGAAACATCAATTTATCCATGATTCAGTTGATAATGTAAAAGAAAAATTTAACCATGATTCATCGAAATGAGAAAACTACTTTTCTTTAACATTGATTAGTTAATAACTGATGAATTTCAACTTACTCACAATTTCAAACACATACATCACATTTCATAAGTTACATTATACACAAAAAAAAATGTTATTAAGAACAGCACAGTGAACAGCTGTGCTTTGGGAACATCACTTTTGATCATATTAATATCCAGTGAACCTGCATCAGCTCTGGTCTACTCAGACACACAACATGCACTTCTCTCTCGCACGTACGCCAGAATGACACATATATATAATGACTCCGTCGAGGAGCAAATGAATGAATGTAGATTATAACAACGCTTTGTACAGTAGCCGTAGTCATTCTAGTACACGATAATGTTAATATTATGCGTCTGTAGGATACCAGCCTACACTGCGGAACACAGCAAGGCCCTTGAGCAAGGGAGACAACCTACCCTGAGCCAGGGGAGATAATCCAGAGTAACATCCTGCCTTGGAATTGGTATATATAATACTGTTGAGCATGGATTCAGCCCGACCTTGTATTATTTGCCTTGGAAGAGAGAGATGTGTTGTTGTTGTTGTTGCTGTTGTTGTTGTTAATGTTTCCTGTGTGTTGTGTTCACGCACACCTGTGGAGATAACGTTGAAGTGGATGCTGGTCAAATCTCTTGCAGTTGTTTTCGCGGCCAACTCGACTGAGGTAGCAATGCAGTAATGGTCCGACACAGACAGTGAGAAGACGGGAGACGACGACAACAACAGCAATGACGACACCGACGACACAAGAGAAAAAGACATAGAGGCAAGAAGCCCACCAAGCTGCACGAGACGACAGACCTCTTTCTGTCCGCCACTCGCGGCGAGCGTTGGTAGCCGAGTGAACTCGAAGAGTGAAGCCGTGGACCTCTAAAAGACGACGCCCGTGCACGAGCCTGATGCAGTCTCCCTGCCCAGGCAGTTCTGGCGGTCTTGTCACGGTGATTCATAAAGGCCCACTACGATCCAGATCTCACTCAGTGTCATTTGGCAAGCGGATGCATATACATATATAACAGTTACTTTCTGCACTCATCAGAGTGTTCAGTGTTAACCCTATACGCATGAGGCAAGAATAATCAGACCTATTGCCTTGCAGTGGTTAATGAGTAGAGAGCTAGCATGACTTACACTGCCAGCACACTCACTGAGCAGCGCCTGGGCGACACACAATACAAAAAGGACCATCGTTGCTTGTTCACAAAAATATGCCCACTGCCGTGTTCTTCATCCACGCAAGTTATCTCCAGTGTTTGAATCTCAAGGATGGACAACACACTCTTCCAAAGTTTTCCATGCTAAGATGCCTTGGGCTGTACCAATAGCATTGCCTTAAGAATGGTGGTCTCTGTTCTGCAAGTCACCAAAAGTAAAAGAGTTAACATTTTACTGACAATAAATGTGTCTAGTACAGTGTCCCCTCGATATAATGCTGAAGTTGGGGGGTCCATGACACACCTCCCACGTGTTATAGCACCCGCCTTATACGATATTACAGGAGAAAAAAAAAATTAAAATGGGATCCACGTCTGACCCAGCGTTATATCCGAATCCACGGTGCATCGGACCGTGTTATATCGAGGTATTAATTAACACAGAAAAAAAATATCAACAGAAACTCAGTTAAGTTTTCTTGGTCTAACAAGGTCTCGGTAAAATAAAAAATATTAACTTACTCGTCTTCTGTGAAATAACCTATCAAAGAATCCCCGTGGGGGAGGAGGAGGTGGCATATCCTCTATAAGGTCTGGGCTTGGGCCACCATCAAGTGCAAACTGATTCAGTTCCTTGAAGCATTCTGTCTCGATCATCTGATCAGAAAAAACACAATCAAAAGTTATTAGCAAATATTCATATTACTTTGTCAAAATTAATAACAATATTATGACATTAACTACTTACATAACAAGATGTAACTGAAAATATCAAGCATGGCAACAGACAAGTGCGCTTTCAGAGGACACACAACAAGCCATGTCCATGGAAAATTGATTGATTGAATTGTTGCTTTACGTCGCAGCGGGAATATCTCAGCCATAGGCGACCAGGGAAAATAAACTGCCCCCAGGACAAATAAATCAGTGGAACTCCGTGGAATTGGGAAAGATTGCCACACCTGAAATATCACTATTTGAAATAAACATTTGATTGCTTTAAATCACAACAGGAATATATTTCATCCGTACACGGGTTGAAAATGAAAGTGGCTGATGTAGAAGGTATTGCAGTGGGTTTGTAATTAAAGTGGCTGTGTCACCTCTGTCTGCCAGGGAATGGAGACGCTGCCAGTGTTAAACTTGCTGTAGAAAGTATCGTCGCTGGCGTCTAGGTTCACTCCCTTGACCGTGGAGAACTGCTCGATGTCCAGCACGTCCTTGCAGTACACGGCCCTTGGCTGGAACACATGGTGCAAGAGACTGACGTCAATGGTCAATACCAATAAAACAATAAGAATACAGGAATGCAGTGTAAAGATCTTGTTATCATGCCACACAACAATTCCTTGACGATTCGAAATCTAAATAAAGATTGATTAAATAAATATTGCTGAGAGTGAGTGAATTATTGTTTTACGTCACTGTGGGAATCTTTCACTCAAATGCGATGATCTTACTGAAACCCTTGTTAAACTAATGATACTTGTGAAAAGTCGTTCTTCAGTGCCTGCAACTGAAGGGAATCCATGAACGGTACTCACGTCGGGTACGAACGGTGGCTCACACATGCCAGCTTCTAACCTCCTAAAGTTGATATTTTTGAAGAACGAGTGAGCCTTGACACCGCTGGCACCTTCAGAGTTGCACCCGAGTCGACCCGTAGGGTTCTTGTGTAGGAGCTGTAACATCAGGAACAATATGTCAGGTCATGTTAAACTTCCATTAACTATATTGTATTAAAGGAATAGATGAGCGAGTGATTTAATCAAAGATTCACACAACGACATTAAACTTCATAATCATTATGCAGTTTAATGTCGTTGCAGGAATCTTTCACCTATTTGCGACGACTGAAGGAGTAGGAGTGATTAAGTTATTGTTTTACGTGGCAGCAGGAATCTTTCACCCATAAGTGATAAGGTAAAGGAGAAGTAAACTGTTGGTCTAAATATTCGTACAATTGGACTCAATTATTTGTTAAAAATCTGTAACTACTTAGGATACAGCAGTCAGTGACCTGCTTGCTAAACACGGACACACAGCAGAGCTCCAGTCAGGGCAAGTTACAAGGCACCAGAGGTGCTAAATGTTAAAAACATAGGTTGAAATTCAACTTGCTCCTGTAAGTCATGCATATGTTGGTCTGGAGGACTGCAGAGTTAACACATCACAGATTAATTAATTTAGCATAATGCATGGATGTCCGAGGATGCTCAGATATATATCTCAAGAGTATGTTTCTGTGTGTACTGACCGCCCGACAGACAGACTGGCAGTCTTCAGAGAACTTGACAGAGTAGATTTCCGTGTCCTCCTTCACTCTCCGGTCGACTTCGTCTCGCTTCACTTTCTCTTTCCGCGCTCGAAATGGAGCCTAAACAAAAACAAATTGTTTCTCATTAAACATTCACACAATCATACCACCAACACTTACACCTAAATATTTTCATTTTACAGAGAGTGAATTGTTTTCATTTTGCAGAGACTGAAAGGATACCCTGGCCACTACTTACTTTTCCTTCTATCATCTCGTATACAATGCAGCCCAAACCCCACCAGTCCGGACTGAAGGAGTACCGCTCGTTCTTCACAACTTCTGGAGCTGCAAGACAACAGATATAATTCAAGACTTCACTGAATTAGTGCTTTGCGTTGCAGAATGAACGTGTGTCAGAATGCGTGTCAGAGCAAATGTGCAAGCACCAGCTGGTACTGATGATCTAAGGTTTTGATTGATTGAATTAGTGCTTTATGTCGCAGTGGGAATGTTTCGCCCATAGGCGATGTCAATTACCCAAGGAAGACAACTGAACTTACAACAGTACAGACATCACTTCTTACATTGACCAAATATAGCATGGATACAATCAAAACTTCCACACTTCAAGTCTATCCGAGTAGCTAGAGCTATCTGTACTCACCCATATAACCAACAGTTCCAACTCGGCCACGTATAGACTCTCCCGAGGGTATTTCTACAGCCAGCCCTAAATCTGATATTCTTACATGACCTGCAACAGAAGAAAACAACACTGGAGGAATGCACATTTAAGAAAATAATTATCATTTCAAAAATATCTATTCCATAATGCAGTGAATGATGTACTTTCATTTACTATTGCATCATACATAAAATGTTAGGGCTGCCACGATTCGCCTATCTCGCGATACGATACGTATCACGATACCAAGCTCACGATACGATACGTACCGCGATTCAATTTTAAAGAACTTTGGGAAGATTTTCAGTAATCATGTTATATGAAGGTCATTATTTCTTTGAATATC
>JAULBP010095029.1:0-20423 GCA_032355345.1 Lepetodrilus pustulosus | reverse complement strand
GATGCCTTAAAGAGCCATGCCTTTGCCTAATCCAGCAGATTATTTGGACAAATACATTTTTCATACAAAAATAGTTTATGTATGTTGGTGACATAGTGTACCACAATGCAACACCCTCCCCGCCCACCCACCCAACCTCGACCCCCTACACCAAAAAAATAAAACACTTAAAAAAATATGGGGAAAATACGAAGCAATTGTTGACAACCAATAAAGATGTCTGAAGTGAGTTATTCCCCTTGCCAGCAAACATCTTGTAATGTGGTTGTAATGGGATGGCCTGCAGGAGCCAAGGTCTGGGCCAGTAGCAGCTGACGGAATGAACTCCGACCTCCGCGATAAAGAACACAGGCACTTGCTGTTAGATAAAGCTCTCCCTGGTGGTGAGATGCTGCAGAACAGTGACACCTAGTGGCAACAAGGGCAGCGATTTCATGCATCCTTATCGGAAAGACGATATCCCTGTCTACCACCTCTTATACATTAGATCTGCCTATATCTCAACTAGAGGGATGGTCCTACAACCATGCACATGCTCGTTCAATGCATAAATATATTAGTTGATGTACATTAAAGCTAGACAGTGGATTTTTTTTAGCTAACCACACATGGGACAGAAATGTCTACGTGTACTCGAGGCCGTAATGAAATGTAAAAAAAACCCAGCATTTGGGATTTCATTCTCCTATCCTATCCCATAATTTGATAATAATCTTGAAGACACGTGTAACTCCTGGTCACATGTTTTTTTAAGTGTTTAAACTAAATTTAATTGGATAATATATTGTTTAAATAATAGAGATACATACTTCAACACAAATATCCCATATTTTCAATCTAGACACAATTTAATTTCAATACAGAACTCTTTAAATCTTTAAACACATGTCATCGATCTCTATCCACAAATATGGTATGTATAATTTCCATGAGGTATATTTTTAAACTTATACATGCTAAAATATTTTTAAACTAACAACTTGACATACGACCAACTACCCACAATGATGTGATGCTGACGGTATCTATAGGTATAAACAGACTCACATTTTGTAATCGACACATATTGTCATTAATAAGTGAGATGAGAAAGTGAAAATCTGGCGTTCTATAGAATGGTTATAGTGACTAATTCATTGCTGAAAATGGACACTAACGGCATATGACATTTTACACCTACTCGACTGCTCATTAATTTAGGCCCTTCTTCATGTGCAGAATAACGAAAGTGATGCGAACTCATTAGTTTGAAATACCAGCTTAATTTCTCCACCTTCGATAAATCATTAATCCCTTCCTCGCAAGCTTAATGTCTTTCACATAAACTCATTAGTACAAGTATAATATAAACTTTTCTAATTTGAATCTGAATCGAAGTAATGATAAGCACATTCAATGGCTTCTGATCTGTCTGTGACAACACAGCCTGAGAGAGTATGTGTGCCTGAGAGTGTCTGTGTGTGCATGAGAGTGTCTGTGTGTGTCTGAGAGTATATGTGTGTGTGCCTAAGAGTATGTGTGTGTGCCTGAGAGAGTGCCTGAGAGTGTCTGTGCCTGGGAGTCTGTGTCTGAGAGTGTCTTTGCCTGAGAATGTGTGCCTGAAACTGTCTGTTTGTGTGCCTGAGAATGTGTGCCTGAAATTGTTACGAATTGTTTTTGTTACGAAAAACCCTATTTGTTATTCATGCCTCATACTAATTTTGGAGTTAATTTGGTATAATAATTGAATTGTGCAATAAATTACATATTGATTACTTTACTGTAGGAATATCTCATATGCAACAAAATAAGCAACATAAATTATTAAGCTTCAAAGTGTTTTACATGTGATGCATAATTTATTATTCACTATTATTATTATTATCATATGTTAAAGACTTTGAAGCTTATTTGTGTAACTTTCTATATAATTCAATCATAATTTAGATATGAATTATTCAAAATTTGGATACTATTAAGTAAGTTATGCAATATAGAGATTTCTGTCATCACAAATAAATCCCAATTCAACATCCCAAATTCAATGTAAATCGTACAAACCTCAAGTATGCAGTCATAGATCCTCAAATAAATAATGGTACCGGAATCTCTCCAGTAACGGTTTAATTCCTCAAAGACTACAACAGGTACAATCTCGGTATGTAAAGACAAGCACATGCATATTTACAAAAACTTTTGAACAGCTGTTTCCACGTGTTCCAGCCTCTACGGGGCCCCTCGGTCACTGCAAATAAAGTTTTACGGATTGTTGGAAGGGGCCATGAATATCCCATCAGAGAGCAGCCACAGCCATCTATTCTGATTAATTGAAGAACCCACTATAGAGAGGTCTGGTCTGCCAATATGGTTTCTGCTTCACTTGCTGTTATGACGGGCCGCTGCAGCATTTAGACAAGCAGATGCAAATACCAAACACGACTGCATTCCCCTACCAGAAATGTGATCTTCTTCAATTGTTGATGAGAGCGGTATGGGCCCCCCTCAAGATAAAGGGAGCAGTTATCTGATAAACAATGGCCGACGAGACTACCTCATTACCGCTGGTAAAGATACACGCGGACCCCGCAAATAACAAACCGTGGTTTTCGCCTGAGCGGACATGAAAACATACACCTGGTAATTGTCGTTTAGTGTACCTGGTATCATTACACCTGCTGAATTAAAGACAAAAAGCTCACGATAAATTAGGGATACCCCTCTTTCCGAAATAATACTTCCGCGGCCACAAAAGAAACGTGCGTGGGAAAGTAGAAAATATTCAACTTTGCCCTTAATTTTGGCCATAGCTCCATACAAAAAGAATAAACCCCGTATGATCAAGAAATGAGCTATTCATCCGAGCAAATCAAACATTTCCACTTAAAAAAATATAATAAAGTATTGGCGAGCACCTGTCTGAAACTATATCTTAACGCAAGACTTCACAAAGAGGTAATTACTTGACTATGTCTGGGCAGGGCAATTCTTTAATCTCGGATCCCTGAATGGAGTCAAGTGTGTCTAGGGGGCAGAGAAGAGTGGAGACTGCATCCAAGTGGGGTGGGGGTGGGTTGGAGGTGGGGGTGGGTGGGTAAGAATGGGATATGTGGGGTGGAGGAGAAGAGGCTGCAGTGAAGTGGGGTGACAATGGAATAGGGGTGAGATTGATTAAGGAAAGAATGATATGGGTGAGAATATGTGGTAGGCACTGGGTGCAGGAATTTCAATGGGACTGCAGGTATGGCAAGCAGGGTTTTAACCCTCTCTCTGCTGGATCAGGCTCAGGTACTGCCCTTTAGGGCATCTCCTGTTGCTTTCAGCATGGAACAAGTTAAAGAGAAAGAAGAGCAAGATTTTGGGTAGGTGGGGATTTAGGGTACAGCATGAAAGGGCAGATGATTTGTGGTATTGAGAAAAGCATATGGCTTTAGAAATACAGAAGTTGGTAATTATGTATATATATATATATATATATATAATATATATAATATATATATATTCATGACATTGAGCAGCGATCAAAACTTACTTTAAAACTTACTAGCCTGAATAGTATAACAAATAACAAAAGACATGAATTTCTACTAGTCCTTACGATACCTTTACTTTTGCATTGGGAGAAATGGCCCCGGCTACAGTTAATTTTGATCGCTTGTTGAGGGTCTACAGAATTAAGACTGTTGGAAACAGTGGCAGTTCTGAGTTATGGTGGTTATTAAGATAACGTAGTGGTAAAAATACTATACACATGAGCAGAATGGCAGGATGGTTACCGACAGACGACAGACGGAATGGGTGGCATACATGGGTGGCATCTAGATCTGGATGCAGTGTTTCAAAATGACACATCTTGTTTGTAGCAACATGGCATTTGCTGTCAATGCAATGTAATGGAACACCTTTGAAGAACACATAAAACTGTACACCGAGAATGAATAAAGATGAAAGATAGGACTAAATGTATTGTTTTAGATGTGGGCATTATCCAATATTAATGTCATTGGTTGCAAATTCATATAAATCAAAGTCAACCCTGAACTGATATCGATTTCTATTCATATATGTTAAATAACAACAGTATATTTTAATAATACCGAAAAATAATCCTTTATTTACCACGTTTATCACAAAGGCTATTTGTTCAATAATTAGAGGAAATTGCAACTTATTATAAAACAAACACTGACATGCCTTTTCAATCATAATTCTCTTGTATCTTTCCTAGGAACGAGTTCTTGCAGTAAGAGAGTCATGGCCCAAACCTGCCAAAATGCTCTCTACATTTTGTACTTTGAGAGCATTTAACTACACGACGCAGACCATATTTTGCACTGTATTGTTTGATCTACACTTCTGGACATGTCTGTGCAGCAGACTACCGAGAGTGCCGCTTCATTTAAGCCGTCATGTGACAGCGCGGATGGCGCTGTAGATGGCGCTGGTCATTTACGTAATCATACGCAGAAAGACAACGCTAATCCGGGTCTATTTCCATCTCCTGATTGACATCATGAGGAAGAGACTTTTTTTCCCCCCAATGAACTACATTAGTTACGCTGCACCATGGGGATCAAGTTGGACACAGAATAGAAGAAACAGGGGACTATTTTTTTTTCTTGTCGGTCCGAAATGAAAAGAACACCATTAATATTCTTCATTGAGCTAAAAATGTCATTGGTGAGGAGAGATTTCATTAGTAATTCTATAGAGGGCTGGAGTCTCAACAAAGCCCTGTTACCATCAGCGCGACACCGCTTCCATTGAATCACATTCTGCTAATTTTCGCCAAGCTGTACTGGTATCTAATTCCACCTATAGTCTCTAAAGAAGCCCTGTTGATTAATGTGTCACTGGCGAACATGTCATTCATTAGCGCCAACTCGCCAATCTTCTAGGCCATGATACCTACTGCTGAGTGCTCGGATAAAAATTGACATAATTCTGCGTGTAATCTCCGCATATATAATCATATTCACTTTGTCTCATTTTTTCCCCGTTCCTTTTTAGTATGAATGTATATTTGTGTCCCTATTCTGCATACCTAAAGGTTGGAATGGATGGGGTGGGGGTGTTTATCAGCAAAGGGAGATAATCCCTATCACAGAATGCCTGCCACTAAATATCATGAGCGATATTATCAGCAAATCCCAGCTTCTTCAGAGCGCGTTATTTAAAAACAAGTCAATTTCAATTCTGATAGCGAACTTACAGCGCTCTAGCTAGCCCTTCTCAATGAAAGGATATTAGCAGATTGGCGCTTTTTGCAAGACGTCGGGCGATATTGTCTTACGCTGGATGGGCGTGTGACTACTCCCTTCACCCTTCACAGTTGGAAATACTTGATATTTTGGCAAAAGGCCTAATTAAGTCTTCCTGCTGGAGAATTCCACTTGGGTTTTGATAGCCTCCAAGACTATGGGCACCTGGTATCATTCTATACACATTGCACTGGTATATCACTGCTTTCGTTTCCAATCTGACATGGGCCATATTTAGAACATGACAGGTCTTTGTGTGTAGCCTGTTATTCTTGGCAGCCATATTGCTTTTTGCCTCTGATTCGCCATTAATACCCGGTGCCACTGCGAATAATTGCGCCCCACTAATCCACACAAAACACATCCAGCGCCGAGTTTGACATTTACCTATCGGATTGTTGTACGTGTAAGCTTCTGGGATTATGGATTTCAGCCAAGATATTATCCAAATACATTACAGCCTTTGTTAAATATGTATATTATTTGATTGATTGAAGATATTGTTCGAATGGGAGTAATCCATAAATTATGTATTATTGTTTTCGATTCATACTGGATACAAGTAACAACAGCATTCTCGCTAATCAGTAAATTTGCATATTAGCCAAAGACAGACTAGACAACTCAGCGAGATAAACAACTGGGATAATTCTGCACTTCCACAACCTAATCTACCTTACACAGATAAGGCAAACCTTAAACTTCTCTCCCAACACTTACACACAGATATAATTACCAGAAACACATTCAATTTTTCAAAGATTTTGTTTGCATTGCCAGCCATCTTTCTAAATTTACCAATATGTCAAGACCCAAAATTATTAATATCCTATTTAAATTACTTAATAAATGCAATGTTATTTTTACTATATGAAAAAGAGACCGTTTTAAACTGAGGAGCAGTGAATTAGCGCTGTTTTCAACAGTATTCCAGAGGTATGTTGATGAGAAGCTGGTGTATACATAAATCATGTATGAAATCTGCATGTCTATTATGTACATAGACAATGAATCTGTCTTTCTCTGCATTTAACTAAATTTTGTTTGCAAACCTCATTTAATATTTTAGGAGCATGAAATTATACTCAAAAACATCTTGTAACCTCGGGTGCCTGGCTTTCTTTCCAAATGGGATTCAAACTTGAATCTTCAGGTTAGAAATCTGATGTACATGTACTACCACCCCCACTATCCCACCTCCAACCACATCACACAAACCATACCACACTCCATTGTAAACTGTAAAAGCTTTGCTTTCACGGGTAAAACGCTACAAAAGTAATAATTTTCACAAAATCTGGATTGCCATATTCGGGAAACGATATTCCTGTTTATTTAACATGCTTATAGGAAGTCAATTAAGCTTCCATTTTTACGACTGATTTCCATATCTGGAGAACAAATATCGACATGCAGATGACTTCATGTTTTAACACATGTAAGTACGATTTGTGCAACCATCTATTCGCCGAGTAGAAGGCTAATTGCAGCAGCAAGTAGGTATGCCTACCCGTCTGATTGCTAAAACAGCCCGCTCAAAGAACACAAATATATCAACAAAGTTGAAACCCAAAAGCAATAAATTATAAATCCATTCATCATTTTCTTGAATTTTCATTTTCGCTCCTGAATCAGCGTGAAAAAAATTATCTTCGTAATAGGTGTGCGTTTTTGACTGGGAAGCGAGACACGTTCTGTTATCACAACTGACTGCAGTACACAAGCAGGCTGGCCGAACGAAAGTGTCTGCACCTAGTAATAAACCCATTTACAACTCAAAGAGCTGAAAAAACATAACTCATAAACACGAAGATTTCATGGAGATCTGGTGGGTAAAAACGGACTGGGAGGTAGGGTCCAATATGAACCCTCAAATGTTGAGATGTTAAAATGGTAAATTTTGCGGTTTAGTAGTTACAGCTTCTGGTAACGTAATGAGGCTTTGGTGATTTACTAGATATGTTAGCTGTTTCCCCTGCTAACATAAACTGTGGAATATGATACATCACACATTATCATCAATTAAAGCAAAAAATACCCACCAGAAACATAACAGACATCTATTGAGAATTCCTACAATATTTAGGTATTACTAATTCTATGTGTGTGACTAATTTTATGAGTACTGTGGCTATTGATAATTTGTCAGCATTGTTATTTTACACATATTCCTACATTTATAATACCTTCCTGCAAGTGGAATTAATTAAACAATAATTCACAGAATGATGACAACCGTGACCAATTTTCAGCATTAGTAATTGATTATGTTCCTTTTAGAAGAAAAATAGAGTAGTTAATCAATGTACACCATTTTTATATTTGGTATCATTAATCTTTTATCTAAAAAAAATAATCTTTCTTTGAAGTAAAATGTAAATTCCATGTTAGCGACTTTTGCTCTTCTATTTTTGGAAGGAAAATGTGTGATTGTATTACAACAAATTTGTATTTTAAATTTAATTTGGGATGTCTGTATTGTAAAAAGCATGTAACATAAAGCTATATTTTTTGTGAGAAATATATCGTAAATAATCTACCGAGGTCACGATATTGCAAAATGTCTGGACTTCTTACATGACTGTATTTATATAAAGCGTTCTGAATACGTCCGAATTGAATTACCCGACAAGATCAGACACATTTTAATCCTACTTACTTTATTTCAATACCGACACAAAATTAGCCAACTTTAATTGCCAAAAGGAGACAAATTAAGCTCAAATTCTTTCACACAAACTAAGGACATACCAGTATTTCAAAATGGCCACCAGAAGGTAGGTGTCGCCGAAATCAATTTCGTATTCTGACTCTGTCTCCACGAAAGTGATTAAGAAAATTAACTTCAATGGATGAAACACTAATACACTAGAATCTAAAGGTTGTCTTTCACGTGCAAATAATCACTTAATTACAGACGGTGGGCTTAGTTACATATCGGCATCAGCCCACCAGAGAATTGCTTTATCCAAATTAACTGAAATGCTTGCTTTCAGTATAGAACAGAACTGAGTAAACTACTAATTAAATAGAGGAAGAAATCGGCTTCAAATTTCAATTATCTGTGTTCTGACATACTGAAGCCTTGATGATAATAACATGTATATTTCAAAGCCAAATCTCAATCACAAAGCTTCATTATGAATTTTATCACGTTTGGCAATCTGCATATGATTATAATGAAATTTTGTAACAGGATCTAATTAACTCATTTCATCATGAATATTGTTACAGCAATGGTGTAGCTTTTTGTCAGATGACATTAATGTTAATTATGCTTCATAAAGACAGCATGTTACTAGTACGTGGAAATTGTTATTCGAGTACGACAATTTCTACTCCGTTTTTATGCAGATTACTGTGCCAGCATTAAGTAATTATAATTACAATGAATATAACAAAGAATTAACGAAACGTAATGTAAGTCGACATAACCATTTAATACCTCCTAGTCCACATTAATAAGTTATTAATCCGGGATTGTACGTGATATAACAAAGCGTATCGGTGATCTCGACACAACCTGGCTTGTGTTAACGCGAGCTGGGGCTGGTACAGATGAAACAAGGGAAGTAACTCTAGCCTAATCACAGTATGTGTGTATACGTTGTGTTCCGATCCTCCCAAACATATGGAACTGTTCCCCCGCCATGAAGATGCCGGGGCCCCTGAAGACGATTCGCTGAAAGGTTATGGGATCATTCCTTCATAAACTCTTTCCAAAAGGTCAATGTCACAATGACTGATCAATGACAGCAGTTCCTATAGGTCAATGTCACAATGACCAACCAATGACAATTGTCCGTGAAGGTCAATGTCACGACTAATGACCAACGACATCCATACTAGTGGGTTGCAATGGTCAATGATAACGGTTTCAGCAGGTTCTAGTACTGTGTAATACATGTACTAGTCAAATCTTGTCATACTTTCAGTCGAGTCATATGGTGTATGGTATTAATTGCAAAAAAAGTTATACTGTGTAAATAATATATTCAAACTATGTCATCCTGCTCAATACTAGTCATATTGTGTAGTAGTACTAGTCAAACATATGTCATACATGTATTATGTAGTACTCATGTATTAGTCAAACAATGTCATCAGAACAGAACAGAATGAAACCTTTATTTACACTCGGGCTGAGAATCTTGGCATATGAGGTACAAATAATTATAACATCGAACATGGTAATTGCGGACGGGGATTCGCTAGGAAGTTTTTCGTGTACAAGACTAGTCAAAATACGTTAAAGTGTAAATTGTGTAATACTAGTCAATTTTGTAATACTGTGTAATATGTTTGTCAAAGATATGTAATAATGAATACTAGTCAAATACATCATACTGCATAGTACTAGTCAAAAACATAATCATATATAATACTAATCAGTGATTGAAATAAACAGGGAACTGGGGAGTCATTTGAAAATCTGAAATGTTAAAAGGTGTTTGTATGACCCCCATGAAAATTGCAGATTTGACCACTATTAAAATTGGGCTTATGGACAATTACCCTGTCATTATCTTTTTTGAATTTTAAACACTGCTAATCACACATGTCATATTGTGTAATACTAGTCAAACACATCTTACTACTGTTGATGTAGTCAAACATGTAGTATGTGAAACACATCATACTGTTTATGTAGTCAAATGTGTAGTACTTGTCAAACACATCATACTGTTAATGTAGTCAAACGTGTAGTATTAGTCAAACATATCACACTGTAATGTAGTCAAACATGTAGTACTCATTGAACACATCATACTGTTAATGTAGTCAAACATGTTTGACTAGTACTACACAGTATGATATGCCATACAACCAGCTGTGTGGGGCAACATATTTATATATCAATAGTGAAGGCAAAATCCAGTTAATGCCAGAAAATCATAACAAATGGTAGCAATTTCCAAGCAACCTCCCCTGGGATTCCCAGCTAAACTAAAACTAAGATTTGGCCCAAAATACCTCGTGTCTGTCAGATCATATCTCATGCAGTATTGCTCATATTTCACATGGAAGCTCATTTTCTCAATTGCTAAATGTTCTATAAAATTGTGTCAGAGCATTGTATTAATGTGTATGCGAGAAAACACTATTTTTTTCCCGTTTTTTTTTAAAGTTATCGAAGTAGTTGAACACAGTAGGGCTCAAATGATGTGTGCAACTTTATTGTACTAAAAGCTTGCAAAAGGTTAAGAGAGTATTACTATTTTTTAAAAGAATGTATGACTATATTAACATAATATATAATACGGTAGCATTAACAAACACTTACCATTGGGAAACAAAGATCATCAACGGTGCCTATAGCCTTGAAATAACCTGAAATAAATAAATGTTCATGTAAAACATCTGGAAATTTATCTTAAACTGAACTATATTACTATTAAAACTGAACTATAGTTGAGTAAGCTTTCAAGCATGAATACATCTTGCATTATAAATGGATATTTTTATAATATTTTTGTTCTAAAATAATCATGAAAAAGTTTCATTAAGCATGAATATAGAGTATTATAAATGGCCATTATAACACCGGGAAAGTTTCTTTAAAAGCATACAAACACAGATGGTTAACCTACATAATGGACAAACAAATATCTATCCGAGACTACTTACATTTGATTTGTCCACCCAAAAGCTGTTATTTACTGATGTACTTATTCTCCAACACTCGATAGTCATCAAATATTTCACATTTTATATGAATAAAAGGAACATACGGTAGCTCTAATTATCTGATCTTTGGAAGACATAACTGCTAGATTGGATTCCTCCCCAATGTGGATCAACTAAAGGGATTTTGGAGATATAAAATTGATGGTAAGTATTTCAAATGAATGTAGTTTGCATTTATTACTCAAACATAGTGCTACGAGCTCATTGAAATCTGTGATTGTAGCCTTTAAGATCCACTTTTAATTAAAGAACTAGAGCTATGTTTGAGATATGAGCCAGAGTGAATGATTAATTTCAATATTATTTCAATGATCTGCTTCCTGGGGGAGGAAAACCTGTAATTACTTGGTTTTACAGTAAGACCCATGGTAGAGATAAAGTACAGGTTCTTATCTCATCAGGGCTGTATACTCCCCAGGGAGTTGAAAGGGGGAAAATGAGAGCACACTGATCCATTAACTGTTTGTAATAATGTGGAACTTTGAACACAGACTTGGTATAATATAAATGTAAACATTATTATGAATATTACATGTATCTCATATTCAAATTAATGCCCATTTAATTAAACACTGCGATGAAACTCACTTCTTGTGTTGTAATACAACAAAAAAATAGATTAATAGTTAACTGAGGGATTCACCTAGTACACATGCACTTTCTTATCATATCACAATGTAGGTTGGCCTGATTTTTGGTTCATAATTTCATTACAAGTCGTGATTTCAGCTGTTGTCCATAGGCAAAGACGATATATATTCCCAGTGCTGTCGTGTAATTATACGTTCAGTGACCGATGAAACTAACAACAGGCTTTATAAATTTGACATATAGTGTTAACATTCACAAATTGTACTTCAAGCAAGGCCAGTGAATGTAATCCTGGGACCGCATCGCACACAATACATGAACATGGATATATTTGTATACCAATGTCTTAAATATCATGAGAAACGTGTCCATATATATGCATAAATATATATCTATATCAAAGACCCAGCCAGCTCGCTTCTTATGATAATGTGACTGAACAAATATGGCATGGAGAATCCCCCGACAAGTCTATTCCCATACACATTATTACTTAAACAAACCTGCATTCTTATCACACGATTTTACCTCAGCCCATACCTTGCATGCTCTCATTAAAACAATAATTCATCCAGACTCATTATACTGCATACTTGACAACTAACAATTATAATCAGAATCAATTTCTGCACTCGGGGACCTACAGTTGAAAGCTGTTCATATTTGGTGTGAAACGTTGCTACAAGATACCAAATAAACAGTAATCACAAATTAATTCAATACACATCGATCAGCCATACGAAGAATAAAGGTGGGACATAGAACAATTGTCTTTTAAAGATTATTTCAATCCATGTAACACATTCATGAGCATATTCCAAAAGTTCATTATGTATTTGAGCGTAACATCTGCTAGTAAATTGAGAAAATATTCAGACCGCATTAACACAGTGATTTGTTTTTGGACGGTAGCTTAAGCAAATCTCCGACAGAACCGTCTTAAATAATCCTGGGCTCTGGTACACAAAGTGACATTAGACACAACTATCGGGAATCCATGCTAGTCCAGAATGCCCATGCCATCTATCGACATGGCAGGAATATCCTACATTTCCACAAATCGATACTTTACTACTATTTTCTACATGCAGTGGTGTATTTTCAAAATATTCCAAAACATTGAAATTTTCTCAAAAGATGACCGAGACGTTCGAGGTTTCGGTGTTAGGATATGTTCATGAAGCTGCCCCACAGTACATGCCTGTCATGTGATAATGCTAAGACTGGCCTGTCATGTGATAATGCTAAGACCGGCGTCACACCTGGTTGAGCACACCTGTCACACTAATCAACAGGTGATTGACAGCAGATTGGAATTGTGGCCTTTCTTTAAAAACAACAAATCGCACATATTGAAAATTTCTGGAATTGAAATTTAAAAAGAATGAGTCTTTTTCCAGGAAATCATGAGATTTTGTAATCAATTAAATAATTAGGTATCACTATATATATTAATAACTAAAACAAAAAAATAATTCTACATAAATCATAATTTAATTATTTTTACTAAAAACTAAAATAATTCTAAACTATACAATTCATAGTACTTCATTAAGTATGTAAAAAAAAATAACATCATATTTCAGTATTGTACCAATTCAGTAACCTAAAGGTCGCATTAGTACATGAAAGTAATATCATTATCCGTGTTCCTTCAATGTGACAATCCTATTGTTATGACTGACATAATATGACAACAATTTCCTATTTTTATCTAATTGGTCAGTTTTGGTCAACTTCCCGCTGGTTTCCCAATCCCTGCACAAACATTCATCAAATTTAACCCATCACCTGCCTAAGGTGAAATCACGGCAAAAAATCCACCCCACTTGTACGTGCAATCATCCATACCATTGCGTGCAATCGGTGCAGCACAACAGCTGACAAGAGCCGTAACAATGCATGACACCCATCTCGACACCCTCATTGTGATCGAGGTTCAATCACAGACTCCTGCATTCACATGGCAACCGCCGTGCACTGCGCTCCACTGGACCGTAGCAATGCCACCGAATCGGTGGCTGTGTCGGCAGCCATGCCACAGGCTCCCGCGGTCGCTGGACCGCGAACGAGACACTTGTGAACAGCCATTGAAAGGCGAGAGGACCTTGCGTGATTTATTGTAACCGAACAGGAAGTCGCCGTGTCGCGGGGAATAACGCACCACAATGCGTTACGTGTTGACATTGTCTCAATGGGATACGTGTGTCAACGCTTACCTTGTTGCCCCACCTCCAGTGCACCCGAGTAACCAATGGGATCACAGACGTGGTGGATGAGGTGTAGACTTGTACAACTTGCAAAAAAAACCTCTCGGTCAGATAAGACAAATTGGTTCCAAATCAAAAATGAGTTTGAATCTTAGTTAGCACAACAAGCACCTGTAAACCACCGACAATAACAGCTAGGGGTCGAGTCACTTCAGTCAACCCCTCCACCAGGCAACATGGATAAGGACTCTAATGAAATGCACGTCACCTTATCTCCTGTGGATCCCAAACGTTTAATCAAATGGGTCACCTCTTGGCCTGCTAGGAATCTATCATCTGCATAAATTACAGTCTCATTGTTTGCCGTTGAAAGGCTTGAAGGGATAAGACAGACAGACCCTGGGGTGGGGTTGTAGGGTGTGGTGGGGAGGTGACCAGGGTACACCGGCTATATAGGATGTACCCCTGATACTTTGTCCCTTCTCTCGTAACAATAGATTTAGAAAAGAAGAAAAAAAACTTAAAGTGGCTGATCCAGCCTTTGATCTTATTTCCCTCCATCTTAATAACGGCTTTGTTAAGCGCTGAAAGCCTTTTACTGAATCAGACCCCGCTAGCACCTGACACGCATTTCTAATTAGGCTCCTGATTCCCGAGTTAGGTCAGCTCCGGGTAATCCCGAGTCTTACAGAGATCTCGCCAACACCGGTGGGGTTCATTGAGTGGCTGAGAGGTGGGGGGTGTTGGGGAAGGAGCGAGATAGGTGGGGCCAGGGAAAGAGAGGTAGAGAGAAGTAGATGGGACTAGGGAAAGAGAGAATTAGATGGGACTGGGGAAAGAAAAGTAGATGGGGCTGGAGAAAGATAGATGGGGCCAGGGAAAGAGGTAGAGAGAGGTAGAGGGAGGCCATAAGAGAGAAAAGTAGATGAGCTGGAGAAGGAGAGAAGTAGGTGGGGCTAGGGAAAGAGAGAAGTAGATGGGCTGGAGAAAGAGAAGTAGGTGGGCTGGAGAAAGAGGGAAGTAGGTGGGGCTAGGGAAAGAGAGAAGTAGATGGAACTAGGGAAAGAAATAAGTAGATAGAGGTAGATGGGGCTGGGGAAAAAGGTAGATGGTACTAGTGAGATCCAGGCCTGGGAGATGAAGAAGAAGTTATGTGGAGGAAGTGGTGGGCTAGAGGAATATGCTGGTAAAGGAATGTGGGAAAAGGAGGTGGGGAAAAAGAGGTAGGTGGGGAAAATAGAGACGGTGGAAGAAGAAACCAGGTAGGGTTTGGAAGGAAGGGATGGGATGGGGAAAGGGAGGTGGTGTGAGAAGATACAGAAAAGGAAAAAGGGTAAAGTGGATTTCACAGGTGGGGTGGACGGATAGAAGGGTGAGTTGGAGAAATGGAAGAGTGGGGTACGGAGATGGAAGGGTGGAGTGGGGAGAGAGCGTGAGGTGGGGTCAGGAGAGGTGTGAGTGGAAGGGTAAAGGTGTGCCGGGGACATCGTCTAGCTGACAGGAACGCCGACTCCTACCTTACTCCTAGCTCCACATGTGGGACGTCTTTACACAGCACAAGGTACGGAAGTTGCAGAATAGGCAATGACTCAGGCAACCTACACGATATCCACACGATATTTACATCACTAATGCAATTAATCTGTCCCTCCATCGGCCTGCAAATCATGTTTCACATATGAGCAAGCTGGCCCTCCGCACTGTAGCAACAATTACTCCATCATTGTGCATTTGTGCCATAAGACGACCCCTCCATAAAATTGCATTCATTATTTACAATTGGTAATGTAGCTGGACTAACTGTCTAATGGTGCATCATTATGGGCAATTCAGCATCAGAGATGATCAGAATTAATGAAGAAGCTTCCCTCTACATAAACATGACACGCATACTAATACACCAACACAAATTCACTGAATTATTTTTTCATTTGATTATAGTCAAGGAAATTAACAGATTTAAATTCATTATTTCTTGGAAGTCTCCAAAGAACTTGAGCTATAGACAACCACGATTTAGGTTAATGATATTCAAATTAAATGGGTGGCTTTTTTCCCCCTAGTCTCTCTACAGTGATATTTCTCCTGGATTTTTTTCCATATTTGTTATTTTTGACTGTCAATGGCATCCTAGACAAGAGGTCACGAGACTGGAACTGTGTGCGAGACAATAGAACGAGGCTTACAATAGCAACACATCAAACAATTCACCTTGAACATCGTACAGAGTTACATGGAGTGATCAGCGAAGCCTGAGCTGGGATTTTATGCTGGTTTCCACAGCCATTGCATGTTGGTATGCTTACTGTGAGAGGAAAACCTGTAGCAACCATGCATTGTCGTAATAACCCCAAGCAGTGGAGAGTACAGAAACCAGGCATGATAACTGCACGTCATCAATAGATACAGACAACTGGTCCAATGATGTCCAAAGTGGGATTTGAATTCCAATCTTTAGGATTGTAGTCCAACACACACACACACACACACACACACACACACACACACATGCACATACACATGTGTACATACACACACACCACACCACTTAATACTATTCGTTGATGTTCCAATTATTGAAAAGTTCAAAACGTGCAAAATATTACTATTCTCCCCAAAATAGATCTCATCAAATGTATATCTATTGTTTTCCTTGAAGCAATTAACCACATATCCCCTTACTTTACATCTTGAAAAATTCTTAAATAAACTTCAACTTCCCAAAAGCATTGCATCGTTCTATAACTTATTACATGCAATACATCATATTTTAAACACTGGTATCTTTAGTATACTACAATAATTGGTTTTTAGATTATTATTTACAAAGATAGCCTGCGTACAAATCTTAAATGAACCAAATGCACTCATCTACAAATGAACCAATCTGGGGTTAACTATTTCCCTTCTGAATCAATCGTAAACTCTGCTAATAATATAGGGCAACTCCAGTTGCCTCCAGCACATAGAAGGTTAAGACATGTCTTCATTGGAGGTCTGGAGCAAACTGTCTCTAACTAAGGCTGCTTTTTTTTTCACTATGTATTATGAAGATAATTTTTGGGTGGTTATCACCAGCTAGAGATTGGCAATGCAATAAACGCTATCTGCCGCTGCTTGCTAGCCCCATCAGATCCAATAATTAATATACAGCTGATAACAAAAAAATCAAAATAGACAGGCAAGGCTGATAACAGTTCAAATTTAGCCCGCCATTATCACATGTATGTTTCTTCATTTAAGTCTCTCTAACTAGCTATAGCTCCCCATCATTCCTCAGGGGATAGAAAGGAATGAGCAAGTTTGCACATAATGAAAAATTCATAACACCAATCAATATATATAATAGATATAGCATAACCCCTCCGAGTAGGTTTGCATGGTTAAGGCGATTCTATTAGGATATATGTTGGTTACAATCCTGACGAAAATGTTGATGTAGTCGGTTTTTATTAAACAGGACCCGCGTCTCAGACAGAGTTGATGAGGGCAATAATGGCAGAACATGACGGGAAGAAAATAATTAATAAATGTACGCCGCAAAAAAACGCATAGCATTAACTGACATCAAAGTTCCAGATTAAATATGTTTACAAGATATAAGAAAAGACAACTCTGCCACACCCACAAGAACCACGCCCACTCATTATATACTACTTCCCTAATGACCAACTGTCAAACAAATATATTCAAAGACGTCTTCATTGCATGCATGCATGCCGATTAATAATTAACCAATTAATAAACTAACGATAATGACATTAAATCGAATAACAAGGTAGTTCTTAGACGTTCTTCAATTCCATGCAAAAACATTTCTTTCAAAAGGATTAGCTAATTTAGTCACTCTTCTTTTAGTGTCGAGATCATTTGTAGAGCAAGCAGCTCGCCAACAAGTATACACAGTTCATGTTGGGACGCGAGCAATGAGCCAACCAGGAGGCAGCTCTCATAGTGTGAAGACAAACGTTTCGACGGCTTGACGTTGTATCTGCTTAAATTTGTTTATAGGGACAGTCTACATCTCTGGCTTTTGATCCCGAGTCTGTGGTGTTTACTTGCATTGTTTTCCGTCAAAATACACAGTCCTCGCTAAACGCCGTGCAGCAAGGTGTCTGTATTGTGTTTGGCCTTGAGAGATGACCTAGCGTCCTATTGGCAAACGCTGCCCCGGACCTTACGGCTTAATCCAGAGCAAAGACAGCCGAAACACGAGAAAAATTCATAAATAACAAACTTTCCGAAACAATTTGATGAGGACGCATATAATATTTATAATATTTATAAAGTTTAGGAGAGGATGGGCGTATTTTGTACATATTTTTTGCAATATTTCCAGATATCTCTATCTTAGACTCGATCTTGTGGATTCATGGGATTTGGAAATTCCACAAACCGTGAATTAAGTTTGAGAACTCTCAAACACTGCAGATCTGGTGTGGGTTTAGCAAGGTGACAGGAATCACCACGTCATACACTGGGCATGTTTGTTTACACCTCCAGTGTAGGTGTTGTTTAAAACCGACCGTCTACGCAGATCTACATGTGATGTTTGCATCTCTTATCCAGGCAGCGATTATGGGTTAGAGATGTCTGCCAGATGGACGACTTTCACAGGATGCGATTGACCAGATCGCGAAGATGTTCCCACATCTCGAGATTTGTACTTTACCTATTGTTCTTCTCACCTAGTGATGGACATCGATGTTATGACAATACGCCAATTGGACATCCAGAGGATGCCTGCACTTATTACAATTCCACTTTGCTTTGGGAATTCATTGCATGATAATCGAATATTACTTTTTCCACATCTCTCTTCTGTCGACATGTTAGACTATCGACATGTATATTTTGACCAGTATTTCTAAACATATATTTCATAAAAATATGCATCAATGCATCTGTGTCCACAGATAATACTAATTGGTACTGGTAATAAAGAAATACAAATATTCAGATTAAAACAAAACCAAACCCCATTACAGTAATTTTGATGCCATATGTTTATGAACAGGGTTTGTCACAATAGTTTGGTGTAGACTGCAAGACATATTTTCTTTTGATACAGTACTGTGGAAAGTTTATCTAGACATCTCTGTAAATATTTGTCATGCCCAATTTACTTCTTACATGATGATATCAGAAAAATGTCCCAATGAAAATGTACTTTTCAGTAATTTACATAACAACAAATACATCTGACCACTTTTGTTTTCTGATTTATTAATCTCATATTGAAATATTATTTTTTACTACATACCTTAGTAATCATATAGTGGGTGTTCATTTACAGACATATTTAGTTGACCTCTTGTGAAATTTCACAAAAATAACATAGATTAACACATTCAAATTTAATACATTCAATCTTAAATTTAATTCTGAAAATTCCTTTGCTATCATTTTCCACGAGAATTCCACGAATAATACAAAACATCTGCTGTAAGAGTGCGATTTATTTGCTCTCATTTTCGCCCCGAGACACTGGCTCTAGTTAGAGAAACTTGGACAAAGATGCATATTCCACCTTGGCCAGGATAATAACTTGATTGTAGATATTAATGATGGGTGCTTTTGCGTAAGTATTCCAATTATGCATTCCCGAGTTGATCGGCCCCCTGAAAAATCAGGTTAGCAAGCCCACTGCCACCAAAATGGTAAATCAATTGATTCCTCTCGGAATAATTTGGCTAAATACTATCAAAATGTCCCTGTCTGTGTCCCTGAGCTCTGAACACCACCATTTCACAACACGTGCCCACTTCCATTTCAGGAAATGACTTTTATGGAAAGCAGAGCATTATGGGTGTCATGTTTAAACTGATTGTTGAATAATCCGAATTTTAACTTCTAGGCCTTTTATGCAAGGCCAACTAGAGCACAGTTTTGTTTCACGTAACCTTGTGCAACAGTGTTTTCGGTACCACACAAAAATGTGCTTCAGCCGATAAAAAATTTTAACACTTGTATCATGCAAAGCTATCTATAAAGTAAAGTAAAGCTATTCAATTAATCAATAACCATAAATAATCTTCTTTATTTACAAATTTATTTTATTCAAGATGAAATGGATAGGTTACAATTTATTGAAAGCCGCCCTAAAAGAAGGTAAGAGAAACATTTTAAAAATATTAAGAATGTGTTGTAAATATGATTAATTGTCACCTACCAAATACTATTTGATACAAATATTTGGCAAAGACCACCTACTCCATTTTGATATCATATTGCTCATGGCACTGTCTATTTCAAAGCTCATGGGGAGAAATTATTAGTTCAAATCCAAGTACTCCACTCAACAGGTTCAATCAATATAAATTCCATTGCACCAACCAGAATAAAATATTCTAAGTGTTCATGAGCTGAAATAGCATTTGGTTATATAACAAATATTAATTTACATAAAGTTTCAAAGCGTACATACAATTTAAGTGATTAAACTGCACATGACATTACTAAAACAATTACTTACAGGAATAAGCCTGATTTATGTTAGGTTTACTAAATGTTTAATTTACCAGTACAGTGCCCCCTCGATATAACACGGTCCGAGACACAGCGGATTTGGATATAAGGCGGGGTCAAACGTGGATCCCATTTATATTTTTCATTATTTCCCTGCAATATCGTATAAGGCTGGTACTATAATGCGGGGGGGGGGGGGGGGGGGGGGTTTATTAAATGGACCCCAACT
>JAULBP010095018.1:0-11624 GCA_032355345.1 Lepetodrilus pustulosus | reverse complement strand
ATGTCAAGTGAATGTACTTTGTAGTTGTAGCTAAGAACTAGTCAAAAACGGCCATAAATATCTGTGATTGTATGCCTAAGAGGATATCGGATGTGCAGGATTTGGTTATCAGGGAAAACAGTATTTTTGAAACATCAACTGGTCTGGACCGTTTCAGCGACGGCTGGGAGAAGTTGGCACTCTACGAGTACTTCAAGGCCAAACACCGCGCCAGGAAGATGAAGGAGGAGCAGGGGGTGATCGAACCTCCGCGAGAACGTGAGAGGAGCCGGTCCAGGTCAAGGTCACCTGTAAGGTCACGGAGACGGTCTCCATCACCACCCAGACGTCGCCGGCGATTCAGCAGTGGAGAACGGAGGAGGAAATCCAGGTACGATGTCATTGTGTGACCTGATGTCACTTTCGAGTCGTCCAAGTCTAATCTATATATTTCAGTGCTATCATGAGTTAGTAAATTGTAATTTTGATATATATTCCATAGTAGCATTTTTGTGATATTTCAGTGATCGTTTATTGTTTTCATTTCTAACATTTTGTTATATATGGCAGGTCAAAGTCCAGGTCCAGATCAAGGTCGAGGTCAAGATCCCGATCAAAGTCAAGGTCACCTTTGCCATATCAAAGAAGCAGTAGATCACCGACACCAGAGGCAACGTTACAGAAGATAAAGTCTCGAAGTCCAACACCCCCACTGTAAGTTGATCTGTGTAAAACAAGCTGCAAGACTATTGCCTAAAGATTAACATTCAATAACCATATCTTTTATTATGCCCGCTGTTGCTATGATACATATAGCTAGCTTGTGTTATGTTATTATTGACCTGTGACCTGTTGTAGCTACACTTATTTGTGAGTCACATTTTTTTTAACCTGCTACAAATGTGAATCTACAATAGTTTTAGCTAACCATATCGTCAAGTATTGTAGTGGTAAAATTGTTTCACAATTGCAGCTGTTTCTGAAAATCTATCTTATTATCACATTGTAGCTACAACTGTTACAGGCCCCTGGAGATACGAATATGTCTGATATCTCTACCCGGTACCGGTGATGTGAATATGTCTTTGCTATCTCTACCTGGTACCGGTGATGTGAATATGTCTTTGCTATCTCTACCTGGTACCGGTGATGCATTGGTCCTGTATTTGTCTCATCTGTTGGCACAGTGGAAGTTCATTTGGTGGGATGGGTGGATTCAATCCCATGAACATTCCCCCGGAGTCTCGACTCGGAGAGGACAACCGAGGTCATATGCTGCTCAGGAAGATGGGTGAGTAGAGACGTACATCGTCCATGTGTCCTAACTTGTCATAACTTGCCCTCCTGTTGGGAGGACGTTAATTTATTTGACGGCAAGACGCAGCTGTGTCACATTGGCTGCCTACACTACATACTTCTTCCAGGCAGTCCCAAGTGCCAGGGGTGCGTTCAGCTTGCATTACTTTTCACTACATAGTACTAGGTAGCACTACAAAAGCAATTCAGCCAGCATTTGTATTCGATGCAGTTTAATCTGTTCAAAATGTGTGTATGTTATTTTTGACTAATTATTAGTATGTGGGTAAAATATTCTCACATCAACGTTGAACAACAAATCAATAAACCTGTTTACAACCACATGTATGTATGTGTTTTTGGCTCCTGGGCCAGCAAGCTTTGAACATGAATAACTATAGCCACTCTTCTAGATTGTACTCCCATCATGGCAACACACAATTAAGATTTCAGTGGAAAACAAGCCTGGGGGCCAAGCCATGTCCAGTGCAAATACATCGTCCCCTGGACGAATAAATTAGTAGAGTTCCGCTTTTTTTACTGTATTCCGTATTGCTGTTGACCACTAGTAAGCATGTACTGTACTGTACTCTGTACGGCTCTCCAGGCTGGGGAGGTAAAGGTCTGGGCGCCGCGGAGCAGGGCATCGTAGAGCCTATCGAGGCCGGGGACGTGCGTGACAGGCAGGACATGTTCAAGGGCATCGGTATGGACATGAAGGACCCTTTCGAGCAGTTCCGTAAAAACAAGAGCCAGGGTTTCATTCAGAGGATGAAGGCCAGAGACGACACCAGAGATGGTGAGAAATACACAACTTTTTATATTTACTGTTAGAATTAATGCATAAACAGACAACAGGTGTAGTTTGTTTTGTCTGGTAGGATCTAAGAATGTGTTCTTTATCAAAACGTTTGATGCAGTTATTCTATCTAGTGAACCTTGAATCAATTGAAAAATCGCAAATATATATTAATATATGTTACAACTGAAATCTGACTTTATATTTGTGAACTGTTGGTGTAGTACCAGGATGTATTCCATCTTGTTACCATGGATACTGGCAATCTCAGGCAAGGGAGGTAACTTTCCCATATTTATGTTTCAGTGAAAAAGCCCAAGTCTGATAGCTAGTTCAACTTGAATGGTCACCAGTCTACTCCATATTAATCATCAGCAATATGCTCCATTGATCAGCAGTGGTGTTCCGCTCCATTGGTCAGCAGTGGTGTTTCGCTCCATTGATCAGCAGTGGTGTTCTGCTCCATTGATCAGCAGTGGTGTTCTGCTCCATTGGTCAGCAGTGGTGTTCTGCTCCATGACTCGACTGTACCGTTCATTGTCTGCCAGTTCATTGTCTGCCACGTCCTGGTTCCTTGTCACCAAGACTACCAGGAAATTAAATTGTTATTTTATTTTTTATTTTCTTCCTGTCTTCATTGCACCATGCAGAAGTACGACACCAGCGCTGGTAGCTATGGCAACATCTCATGTCAGCGCCGTCACTGGGATTCAGTCCAAACTCCGAAGAAAGTATCTGTATTAGTTTTTATTTATCTTATGTCTTTAGACACGACAGTAGAGAGTTAAATAAGCTCTATAACAATATCACATCCACAGTTTGATGGAGAGCTTTTGGAAAAACAGCACACCAATCAAATACACAATATAACATATTTCATTGGATGGATCGATGTTGTTAACAAGTCACTAATATCCATGAATTAAAATTACCCTTGCATACTTTTAAAAACTGACTGAAAATCTAAATCGATGGGAGCGAATACATAACATATTTTCGTTCAAGTAAATCTATCATTAAACTTAACGAAAATCTTAATTTTGGAATGTAAATATTATCACAAACTATTCAATAGAAAGAGCTGACTTTGTCCAGAGAGTTGGTTTGTTGTCACAGAACAGCTGACATAATATTATATTGACACACTCATCTTTTGCATAAAAAATATTCTATTTTGCTATATGCAAATTGAAATTGAGCGAGAATGGTATTATTTGACATTTGTTAAATATCGGAATTGTATCCAGTGCACACAACAAATCATGGCACAATTTATTTACAAACCTATAAGAATTATTTATATTTTGGTTTAAACTATGTGCTATCTTTGGTGTCAGGCAGTATAAATAATAAGTGTATTACAGGCAGTGTTTGAAATTACCGCTGGGAACCTACTGGCCCAAATAATGATACAAATAACAAATGTTTACAAAAAACATGAATTTCTACTAGCCCTTAGGATAGCATTGGAAGAAATGGCCGGGCCAGCGGACCAGCAGTAATTTCGACCACTGATTACAGGTTAAAACGAGACCACAACACATGAAAACAAACAATTCTATTATGCTTGAATGAAATGTCCAATAGTCTAAGTCACAAAACGACCTCAATTACATAACATTTATGTAGAAGAAATAAGAGAAACATCGGTGGCATTATCGACATGCCAATCTGCATTCAGTTAAGTTGGCTCTCGACTATCATAAATGCTTTTCTTTTCTTATGTATAATTATACAGAAACACCAAACAATCAGTCAATTCCTCCATGGTGTAAGGCCCAATCTACTGCATATAACATATACCACATTGTAAAACATTTACTGAAACATTTCTGGTGTATATAATGGTCATGAATATGGCTATGCATATTTTATACACATTGACACACTGGCAATTCTATTGGCAGTCATTCAGAACATCCATTTCCAGCATCTACCAATCCTTTCAAATACATTTTATAGCAATCAAATACTGAATTGAAATTCTACTTAAACATATGGTACATTAAATGATTGAAATATATGTGTGAAAATACATTTCAGTTCAACTTTCCAGTTGATTTCTCGTGAATGAAAACATTTCTATTGGGATTGATGTTTCTACTGACGTTTTTGGCTGTTGACTGCCACAAGTGAATAGTGACATCTGATTATGGTGGTTTGGTATTCCCAGATGATTCTATCTCCCATTGACAACTGAAAGCTTGGCTTGCACGACCGCGAATCTTGCACAAAATTCAGCATGTATGCATACATTGACATAATTATCACAACAATTCCCGAAAGATCGCAGACAACGAAGAACACATCCACTCTACAAGCTTGACAAAGTCGCGGATTGGTCAAGTGCGAAAATATGCTGTTATCTATTACATAGACCAGTAGACGCTTAAATGAACCTCCTTGCTCATTTGTTCGTTTCTTCATTCACTCGTCAAAGTATCTGAGAATCTGTCGAGCACGATCCGTGTTCCACCCCGACCCTCGCAGAGGTCCGTTGATGGCCTCGAGGTACGACCTCAGTAACGAGTTCCCGATCTCCTTGGCACGGAAGTCGGACACGTGACCGAAACCCTCCTCGCGCTGGCCCTTGATGAACCAGTAGCACATCTCGCCCGCGTACATCAGAGCCAAGAGGTGTGTGTCTGAGAATATACCTGTGTCGGGGACGAGACAAAAACGTAAAGAATCGGATTCTCGGGGTACAGTGTTATCCTAAATATAATGGTACACATTGAACAATAACATACTTAACAATGCTGTTTCCCCAATTATTAATTATACCTAAGCTGAAGCATACATGCTTACCCAGAAGGAAATGGGTACCCGGTAGGATTATACGATAATCCTATAATTTATTGACTAGGTATATGATCAGAACGCTAGTTCTGGAAATGGCAGCTTGGATTGTATTGTTCCCAAGGTGTTGAAAATGTGAGCACACCAATCCCAGAGTAGATTTGGCACATTAACAAATATTTACAATTACATGTACTAGTATAATTGTTGTGAAGAGGACTGACCTGATTTCATCAGATTGAGAGTATCATTGTCGCCGCTGTCTTCGAGTAGTTCTGCCGGTGGGGGCCGACGTATAGACAACATCTCCTGGAGATACGCCACACCTTCTTGTAGGTGCTGCCAGTCACAAAACAGCTCAGAAATAATGTCTCCATTAACAGTTCAGAAATAATGTTAGCAATAACAGCTGAGAAATAATGTTGTCAGTAACAGTTCAGATATAATGTTAGCAATAACAGTTCAGAAATAATGTTGTCAGTAACAGCTCAGAAATAATGTTATCAGTAACAGTTCAGATATAATGTTAGCAATAACAGCTCAGAAATAATGTCTCCATTAACAGTTCAGAAATAATGTTATCAGTAACAGTTCAGATATAATCTTAGCAATAACAGCTCAGAAATAATGTTGCCAGTAACAGCTCAGAAACAATGTCTTTAATAAAAACCTGCATAGTGTGACGTTGGCAAGAAAGATATATAAAGAAATCCATACCGGTAATCACATGATGAATACATAAATTAATTGTCAACATACTAGTACATGTATGCATATCGTGCTATCTCATGTAAATAACAGTGATTCACATTGTATTGGGACTACAGTTGATATTGGGTTTGTCAGTATTAGTGTATTCACCATCTAACATCTTTAAATCCATCCTGCGGTCATGCTAAAAGCTGTCAGTTACCTGTTGGAAGCCAGACTTGTTGCGAGTGAGTCTGTCGGTGTCGGGCCACGTCTGGTGACAGTACATGTAAAACAGCGCCCCCTTCCTCCACAGCACACACTCCATCAGCTCCACACCCAACGTCGCCATCGGCTGAAGACAGACGCAGTGAAATTATCATAACTGACACTGGAGATTCCTAGTCATTTATTGAATCTTACGTAAAATCCTTGTCATTATGGAAGTGTAATAAAATCATCATTATATGCTTGTTTAAAGTTTAAACCATCAATTGAATGAAACTCCATAAAATCATTACAATAGGCTGAAATAGTGCTTTTCCATTTTTTCTTCTTAAAAGTATGCACGATCCATATTGTATACATTTAAGTGAATGAAGCTCTAATCATGAAATGATTATTTTTTCAAGCTTGCATAAAATCCCTGACGAACAAGTGTAGTGAATGAAGTTCCATAAAATCACAATACTATTTCCATTTCCATAAAATAATCATAATTAAGCTGAAACATTAGTTTTACAGTAAAAAAGAATCCACTAAACGTTTACACACCTGGGATTTGGGAAAGACTTCCTTGGCTAACTCAATTAAACTGTCAAAATAACCTGAAAACAATCAGATTTAGAACATGAATAGTCAATGGATTAGAATGTGAATATAGTCAATGAAGTAGAATGTGAATAGGCAAGGAAATAGAAGGCATAAAGAAGTGGATGGTTCTGGGATTGTCACAGTATTTTAGTTCTACAGTGGTGATCTGTTTCATCTGTGATGGTTATTCATAATAGTAAGACCAGGTACAATAAGACCAGGTACATTAAGATGAGGTACAGTAAGACCAAGTACAGTAAGACCAGGTACAGTAAGATTAGGTACAGTAAGACCAAGTACAGTAAGATGAGGTACTGTAAGACCAGGTACAGTAAGATGAGGTACTGTAAGACCAGGTACAGTAAGATGAGGTACTGTAAGACCAGGTGCAGTAAGATGAGGTACTGTAAGACCAGGTACAGTAAGATGAGGTACTGTAAGACCAGGTACAGTAAGACGAGGTACTGTAAGACCAGGTACAGTAAGACCAAGTACAATAAGACCAGGTACAGTAAGATGAGGTACTGTAAGACCAGGTACAGTAAGACCAGGTACAATAAGACCAGGTACAGTAACATGAGGTACTGTAAGACCAGGTACAGTAAGACCAGGTACAGTAAGATGAGGTACTGTAAGACCAGGTACAGTAAGACCAAGTTCAGTAAGACCAGGTACAATAAGACCAGGTACAGTAAGATGAGGTACTGTAAGACCAGGTAAAGTAAGATGAGGTACAGTAAGCCCCACAAGCCATAGTTAAAAAGTAAGAACAGGATACCGACTGTGTCCATTATGGTGAGCTCCAAGCCGGGGAAAAACAAGTGCATCTTGAAACATCGTTAGGTATAGTATAACATGGGTGGATACTCTAACTACTACACCATGGAGACCGTATGCATGACACACACACAGTAGAACTAGGAGCATGCTACACACCCATTATATTTCCTATCCTGGTGTTGGTGGTGCTTTCAGGGAAGTTTTCATCCACTAGTTCATTCTCATGGATGAAGGTGAAGTCTAGTAGAATCTGAAATAGTGGTCAGACGTAGTAAAGAGTCCAGAGACATGGATATTAACTTCTGTCCTAAGTCCTCACACTCAATGTCCTATAGTCCTCTCACAAGTTTTACAGTCCTCAATGTCATACAATTCTCACACTCCATGTCCTTCACCACACTCCATGTCCTAGTCCTCACACTACTTGTCATACAGTCCTCACACTATATGCCATACAATCATATAGTCCTCACACTATATGCCTTACAGTCCTCACACTGTCCTACAGTCCTACAGTCATCCATGTCCTACAGTCTTCACAATCCATGTCCTAGTCCTCTCACTACTTGTTTTACAGTTCTCAGTCCTAAAGTCCTCACACTACTTGTTCTACTGTCGTCACTCCATGTCCTAAGTCCTCAATCAATGTCCTATAGCAGGGGTTAATACTAGCACTAGTCCTGTAGCCAAAGCCAAAATGCTAAAGGTATCCTAAGGACTAGTAGAAAATTAGGATTTATTAGGCTTTCACTATATGTTATCATTATCAGGACTAGTGCTCCAAAATGTTAGTATTAACAGCTGCTATAGTCCTCACACTCCCATGTCACACAAAGTTTACAGTCCGTAATGTTCCACAATTCTCACACTCCATGTCCTTCAGTCCTCACGCTCCATGTCCTAGTCCTCTCACTACTTGTTTTACAGTCCTCAATGTCCTACAGTCCTCACTCCATGTCCTATACAGTCCTCACCTGAGCATACTCCTGAAGCCAGTCCTTCACGTCGGCGTCCGTATGTTTGGAGGACTCTGTACACTTGGTCAGGAGGGCGGCACAGCGATGGCGGCACATGTCCAGACTGCCCTCGCCCTCGCCTGGTAAAACACGGACAACAGTGAATAATGGTAGTTCCTAGAGATGCCATTAGGACCATTGAAGAAACATATACTAAAATATCTCTTATTCTAATATCTAAACACAGCTACACCATAGTGTTACATTTTCTCTGTTTTAATCTCTTAGTTCAGTAGAATTGCTTTAAATGCATGTTTGATGTGAAGAGTTTAATGAATTGGCAATTCAACAGAATAATCAATAAATCCCATCACTCTAACTTTCTCACAACCGTCTGTGAGGGTAATGCTAGAGGCGAATTCACTAAGCATGCCAAATTAGATCGCTGTCAGCCCAGTGGATGATCATAGCACCAGATCACAAATCAGACGGCATAACAGAAAGATTCTTGATTGCATTAGTCTGCGTAATGGAGTAAATTAATCCCGCTGTGTGAACGAGAAACAGTTGATTAATAATAATATTTCCACAGTGACAGTGTCTGCATCCTTTGTCTAATCAGCTGATATTATGTTGTTATAATATGCCAAGTCCTGTTTCGTGTTTGGGTATTTAACACACTTGATATTGTGTCATAATATACACGCAAACAAGAAACAATATTAAAAACACAGTTAGTATGAAAACATCCACTTCTAAAGCAGGGTTTTTTCATCAATAAGTGGGCGTGGCATTGGTTTGAACAGCTGATAGGAAGAACGAGAGAACACAAAGACGACCCGATTGATGTTGCGATTTCACAAATATCTGAGAGGTAGATTTGAATATTTTGATCTCTATTGATAGGTTATGTGTGTATTTACCTGACTGTGGTGTTGGAGTCTTCAGTAATACACTGTTCAAGTTGGTAACAGATCCTAACAGAGGCGCGAAATGAAACGTCTCTCTTTCTCGATCCGCCATAGTGCCTTCGTTAGCCACTACTGTAGTTACCTCCCTTCCTCCAGTTCCAGTACAACCTGAATAATGTTATTATTTTTCCCTTCTCAAACGACAAGCCTTGATTCTCCTCTATTCGTCGACTGTTCATGAAGTCTATGTTTATGCCTGTATGAAAGCAGCGCAATATAAATGTAAAGATAATATTAAAGCGCTTTGTGGAGGAAAAAAAAACACCCCGAAATATCAAATTTATTAACAATTTTATTTCCAGGAGTTACAAACTTTTCCAGGGATCATTTAAACATTTAGATTTAATACTGATTATAGTAATGGAACAAGTATTAACTACTTCCTTCGCATGGTGGTTATATAGCCTACCACCATAAGCCACCACATATAAATCTGGGAGGAACGAGCGTGTTGGTTACCAATTATACGCTGATAGCTATACCTCGTTGTACAGGCCAATGTGGCAGTTTCACAAATCAATAATAGTAAGTGAATGTTTCGACTGCTAGGCTAGAAACAAACACGTATCTGCAGACATCAGACAACATTGATATCTGACTATAGTAGGGCTACTGTCCCAATTTGCAACACTTAGAAGGAAATAGGCGAACATTAATTTTGTGAGTAAATGAACCCTGAAATGAGATTTGGATGCGATCAAAGTTGATCAATTTCAGTTCCGTATTTGAAAATATCTTAATAATAGAAATTAGATTGCTTCGTTGGCCTGTGATGAGCGAGCGAAATGTGTTCATTCTAATTAATCAACCATGCAGATATATGCTCTGTCATTTGATGAATGACTCCATTTGTTGGTGTAGAGGCTACTATAACATCGTGTATATTAATACCTACTCTTAGAATGCTTTCAATTATAACATATATATAGTAGATATTATAAACCGTACACACTCAACAATCTGCTACCTATCAGTTGGTAGATATATTCTAGTTCGCTGACAAAAACTCCGATCTTCTTGATTAGAACATGTACATCATATATTCCCCCACACACCCACACACACACACACACACAAATAGATTGGCCCTTGTCAAAAGCGTTGAAGACAAGGACTAATATAAGTACCAGGTACGTCGAGTCGTAGTCATAGAAGGCCGATGCACAACTATTATTTATTTTCTCTCAAGCATCTGCCAATCAGGGAGGCAGGAAACTTCAAAAGAAAATGCGATAACTCATTGGAAACTCATGGAAATCCATTGCCCATTTGAATCCTCCGTGTGTTGCCAAATCTAGTTTATGAGGAGGTGGAATTCGGCTGCACGGTTCTAAATGGCAGTGCTCAACTTCCTCCGCCTGTTTTTCGTGAAAATCGATGACGACCACGAAGTAAAGCTTACTATAGCGGTCTGTGGAGAGGTTTTCTCAGATCTCGGTGGAAGGCGCTAGAAGTACCACCGCAAATTTGTACCGATCAACTCGTCAGACTCGGTGACAGCAGCTTGTCATTCATTGACAAAAAGCGGCCACTTCGAGGGGTCGAGGTGATATATACTGCTCGTTAATATCTTAGGAATTGATCAATGGCACGTACTGTATGAGGTAGTTATGTCTTAAGTAATGAGAAGTGCATTCCATCGATATCAAGGTTATCGTTAGTTTTTAAGAACATACAGTAGGCCTATTTAAAAACTATCAAATTTAATAACCTATGATATTAACCATAATATCACAAATATTTATGGTTATTTTGGACTATTTCTTAGGTACAACTGCAAAGCACATTCACTTGACATACATTCAATCATGTTTGTACTTCCAAAAACCTCTCTACCGCTGTATGGTAGACAGACTATACCAATGCATCCCAACGATAGTCTGAATCGTCGTCAATATCAGTGGATATATTTCATTTTGATTCATAATATCAATGTAATGGGACATAACTGAAAGTGGTAAGTACGAGCTGTCGGGAAAGGGTAGTAGCTGTGCAAATCATGAACTATTCATGTATAGAGCAAATCAGCAATGTATAAATTACTATTGTTCTATTTTGCTAGAAACTGACCAGACAACGAAATAATGTTGACAGCTCTAAACCCCAAACTACAAATACATGTACATGTATACGTAAAGGCAAACTAAGACGGCTGGTTGACCTATATAACGGAAAAACGATTTTCTATCTGAGACTACTTACACTTGATTTGTCCACTAAAAAGTTGTTATTTGCTGACGCACTTATTCCCCAACACTCGAAAGTTAACACAAAATTCATATTTTATATGAATTATGGTTACAGATAATTATCTTGTCTTTGAATTCTAAGAAAAAGTACTCGTATCACTTTGAATTCCAAGTAACGTATACTTACCACTTTCAGTTATGTCCCATTACATTGATATGTACACTGTGTAACGTAATTTTCTGAATATTTGTTAGCATGTCTTCACGATATGTAGTGTATTTCAAACATTCAAATAAATAATGGACAGCATTCTCGCAAGTATTACCACATGGACATGAAGCACTATCAGAT
>JAULBP010095007.1:0-11624 GCA_032355345.1 Lepetodrilus pustulosus | reverse complement strand
TGTTGGGGACTTAGTATACCAGTAAATAACAACTTTGGGGGGTACAAATCAAACTTAAATAGTCTCAGACAGAAATTTGTTTGGCCATTATCTAGGCCAATCAACCGTGATAATATGACTTTAACAAGCACCCCAAATGTCACTATATTAAAACTAATATCATGCATACATGTACATGTGCGATATACATGGTTTCTAAAAACATATTTTATTTGATATAACGATCCTATACATAGAAAGCATAACAAAAAATGAGAACAAGATCATAAATGCGAGTGTCATATTATAATTGCCACAACAAAAGTTAAACATTATAAATGCTTACAATTTAGCTAGCTATGTAACTGCAATTGAATAATGAGAATCAGTTTTGGGAAAATCTACCTGATTTGAGAATAAAATGTCACGGTTATATATCATTTGATAACAATTGGTTGCCGTAGAGAGATGAATTTAAGTTGTGTCCTTTAGTGTAGAAATGATTGATTCTCAAACGATCATACTTGGAGCAAATGAATAAACAATGGCGCGGTGTTTCAGGGCCTGACCACAAGAACAGTTCTAAGAGCAGAGTGCGATATACATCTACATGTAGCCATTATCATACTATATTAGCTACATGTTAAATATTGGATGGAGATGACACCCGGGGTATCCTTTCACAAAGCTCTCTTATCCACGAAGAAACCATAATAGCGTCTCTTTGCAGTGCATTTATAAGAACAGATATCGGCAAAGAGAGCGCTACGCTCTCTTAATGGATAAAGGAGCTTCGTGAAAGGATAGGATTTATCAGTTAATAGATTTTGTATTGTACTATTTAAGCCTACGGAAATAAGATTTGACTGAATTATTGCTATAGTCCCAGCGGGAATACTTCACCTATAGGCTACGGAACTAAGCCTAGCTATTCTACATATCATTAACCTATCTACCATGTCTACACACAACTAACAAAAAAGACATTACAATAAAAGGTTTATGGTGTTAGGTTTATCGTGTATATATATAATATGTGTCATACCCCGTCCTCAGTATTTCGAAGTGGATCCTTTCATAGTCACATTACCGTAACCAATAAATATAATTTACATTTAAACTGTTTACTTTCACCCTCTGAAACCATGGCTAGCCTAATTCTATCAAACAAAACCTACTTTATTGTTATCTCCAGTTTCATTTTAGTTCTCCAAGATATATAGGCTACTACATAAGGTTCAAAGCTGTGTTATACCGGTAACTATAATTCATTTACAGTCTGGCGCTTTGGGTTTGCAGTTGGACTGTCTATCTGCGTAGGTAACACACTAAACGCACAGTTAACAAAGAAATATTTTATTGCAAGAACAGCATCTTATGGACGCTTAAACCAGCATGTCCTGGAATGTCATCACGTCAACACCTGTAGTAAGGAGCATGTTTACAGACCCGGATTGAAATGACGTTCCGGATAGTCTCGCTGTCTGTCTACGACCGCATCCCTCATGTTGGTCACACTAAATTATTGTATAGTTATCCATGTCTCTCTCATTTGGCGGTTTTCCCAGAATAAATAAATCTGAAACTGAATTTAGGAGCTAGGTATATGTTCGCGAAATTTACCTTTCTGACGCGATCATGATAGGATTCGCAATCTGTCAGTAACTCAGTGGTAGAACGTTGGACTTCGGAGCCAATGGTCCCGAGTTCAAATCCCGCCAAGGGAGACTCGACATTAATGTTCGCGGAAGTTACATTTCTACGCGATATTGATAGGATGCAATACTGATATCATCCTTGGTCTGTCAGTACCAACTGGTGCTCACAGGTTTACTACAATATTCAGCCCTACAGATGTTACCGGTTTCCTCCTTCCTTCAGAGACTCTAGGCAATTACCTCACCATGAGATACTCCGGAACTTATAACATATCGATTTTTGATGAATACAGACTGAATTAAAATATTAAAGATAGGAAACAAATAAGAAGGATTAAAGCATGCTGATATAGAAAAAGAAAAAAATCCCGTCCACGACAATCGTTTCTCGAGCCTCTGATGTTGTGTCAGAAGGACTTTTGACACCGCCGCGTGTTTGTCTCCTCTGAACCCGGTCATTTCATCAGTTCTGTCCTCCATCCGCCACTCCTACATGTCTCGTCCGATCAGCCTTTGATAAATGAGTGCCCAATTATGACGTTTTGTGTTTTCAAAGGACTATTCGATTACTTTTTCAAAGATGAAAGCTGGAATTCATCGTTGCCGGTCTGCCAGAGCAAACGTACCGGAAGCCAAAGCTGTAATGAAGGTCACGTGACTGAAATTGTCTCCTTTGCAAGGAACTGATGACGAAATGTAAAGATTTGAACATGCAGACTTTTTATAGCGGTTCAGATCGTAATTCAGTTTCGCGAACGATCGCCTTTCTGTAATATCCGACCCTTCTGTCCTTTAGGACGAGAGCGTGCTTAGATCAATGTTCCCGCCATTTCATGTTACATTGACAGAATCGACCATTTTAGTTGGAACACGCAAGAGGGGGGACCCCTGCTGGAGGTCTGGTCGTGTTTCGACTTCCCCAATCCCAGAAGCTGATGGACGGTAACCAGTCAATCAACGTCAACGTCAGATCGTCGTGGAGGCAACACACCGGCCCCCCAGAAGGCCCAACCCCTTCTCCCAGTAGTCTCCGATCCATCGATTGCACGGCAGTGGCGCTTCTACGCTTCACGTCCCCCTCGCTAAAAGTGAACAGACACTTTCATGTTCCCGCTGAGACCATCTCGTGAAAGAAGGTTTTAAGACCAAGCGTATAGACTTATTGACGCTTTTGAAATTCCGCCATATTTTACACGCAAGTCCGACGACCTGTTAGATGAATCAGAGAGTGTATTTATAGAAGTTCAACAAAACATGAGAACAGACGTAGATAGATGATCTCTTGGGTTATTTTTAAATATCGATGTAATTCCAACATACACGCATGACATGGGCTTGTTTTACAGGCCAGCACTATTCAATACGGGCGATGACACAAATTTTAATAGGAACATTATGTTACACAGATACATACTTGCTAGTAAATCTGTAGACTATTTAACATACGTGTATATGTAGTGTAATAGAAAGTGGACTGATTAACAGCCTTCACCTGTCACATACCATTCCCATTGCCTTGGACTGTCCAGTGCTAGTACATGTATACATGTATATACATATGTGAAGATGGAACATGAACTCAGCAGACAGCTAGTGATGCAGCAACACCCTCTGTGGTCTAATACTAATGAAACATTTCCATCAGTATCTAAGATATAGTACCCAATCAATCATACCTCAGATAATGGAACGCAACTGCCAATATTTGTATTTTGTTCCCGAACAGTCTGATTATTTCGTACTTATACATCCCGCAAACTATATTTCAGGATAATAGATTCATGTACATGTAGATCTACCCTTATATGGGCACAACCAATCGATCTAGCCCTTGCGTAAAATGGACTTCAGTTGCTATTAAAGGCTACATCTCAGCACAAAGAACATTATTGTGAGTGGTCTTTTTATATCTTATTTACGACACATTCTTTTCTCAATAACTAGATAAAGCTTTTATTTTCATTCAGAGCACACCTACATGATTTATCATTGCCAAAATCCGTGAAGGACTTCCAGACAAGCCAAGCAGACAATCAAATCCGACAGTTCGACAAAATCTGCAACATTCGTAAAAGAAAATTCCTACGGGAAAGACGCATACAGCGGAGATAGCCGCCACATGAAAGTCCAGCCGGTCCCGGTGCATCGGCCGAGGTATATGTAGATGTCCGGGACGCTAATCTTTCAGCGCAGCTCGGCTCTCCGAGGGGTCTAGTGTCAGCCTAAATCTATGTGGAGTGGACGTCGTAATCACATACTATCACATGGACCTGGCCCTCGGGACCAGAGCAAGCAAAAAGCTAATAGAAAATAAAGTTTGGCACGAACGCATTAATATTATTGTCAATCTCAAGGGAGTCGGCTTAATCACTGCAAATTTCTAGGGCTCCCATATCACTCGATCTTATAACCAGTGCTTTACATATTTCACTTAAAAATCGATATTTAGTGAATAATTCCCGGGATTTGTCCTGCATTGAGAGGCATAACTATTTGATGTGATACTTTGATCCCTTGCCAGTGGTTTTCTAAAGTCGAAAGAAAAACATCCTGGAAGTGAGATCGTCTTATCGTCTATTTCACCGACTTTAACAAGTCAGCTTTCTGCTGTTTGAAGTGTTCATATATGTTTTTGCATGACTGTATTTGAAATTCGGATCAAAAACATCTCCGAGAAACGAACGCAAACAAACGTAGCCTTGTTTTCCTTGATCCGTGCTTTTTATTAAAAGATTAAATTACTTTATACTTTGTTCAGATAAATTTAATATTCCAGATCATATTGAATCTGTGTGTATTTTCCCAGAATCACTTAGTTAAAACATATGATTGTTAGGCTAAATCAGAATGATTTAATACATATCAAAAATAGTTTAATATTGTTAATAAAAGGGAGACAAATACCAAGAGATGTATAATACCGGTAACCCGCTCTCGTCTTTGTACCAATGCTTAGATCACGTCTTGCCTGTTTGAGCTTATCTATTTTTGTAAAACCGTTCAATATTAAGGGATGCCTATTTTAAATATCGCTTACTGTCATATATAATTTCAGTTTCGGATGAATCTGAATTTCAAATGGGAATCATGCTCAATCAGTTATGAAAACGAATTAATTTTTCAAATAACTTAAAGCATTGAAATCATTTTACTAGTACACCACTAGAAAAATCAACCCAATACCATGGTCTATAAACCAATGATCTTCAATACGTCACCAACCAAATCTTTCGCTCAGTACCCAAGTTTGAACACACGTGGCCGGTAGTTCCCCCATTAATCTGACAATTCTTCAAAACTATGCTATGTGCTCGACGGTGCGATCACCACACCCATCAAACGTCCACCGCGGGTATTCTAGCTGTGACTAGGTCTATCATCTGAAGGGAATTTCAAGCTCGATTAATTAACTCTTCCAGCGGATTACTGCCGCGTGACGTAACTCTGATGCGCGATCATGACTGTGTTTTGTGGTCGGGTTCTAATCCGACGTGACTGCACGTTATTCAAGAGGAAGACATAAAGGGCAGAATCTTTGGTTAGACAGTGTTTGCAAACGTTTGATTGAACGGTTGATAAGTTGACAAATCCTCATTCTGAGCGGACTGTAGTGCTATCGGGAATGTATTAAGATTTCGTACTGGTTGACATTTCTTCGAAATTCTTATAGGAATGAGATATTTTCTGTAGATAATGGACTTGACGTCACACATCTTACACATCTCGACTTTCGAATACTTATTACGCCAAAATGTGTTTTTCGTTAGTAGTGCTTACCAGTAGCTAATGCACAATTTACACATTACATCTACATCTATGGATTGCTCTAGTACAGAGGAATGATGGACTGTTTGTATGAAAATAATGAGTACCAGTCAGTATACAGAGATGGCCTCGTAAAGACTATGGACCGCTGGTATAGAATTAGTCTGTCTCACAGACCCTGTTCTCAACCAAATACTCCTATTCCAATATCTCCCATGGACAAAAGCAAATATAGATTTCTGGGGAACAGAGGTTAAATAAATACAGAGGCTCCTTTCATATACAAATATTATACATCATTAGAAATTATTAAACATAATTTACTTGTATACTCTTAGACTATTCAAATATAGAATATGGACTAATGACCGCCTCGTAAAGACACTGGACCGCTGGTATAGACTATGGACCGCTGGTATAGACTATGGACCGCTGGTACAGACTGCAGACCGCTGGTATAGACTATGGACCGCTGGACCTCTGATATAGACTATAGACCGCTGGTATAGACTATGACACGCTGGTATAGACTATGACACGCTGGTATAGACTATAGACCGCTGGTATAGAGTAATGACCGCCTCGTAAAGACTATAGACCGTTGGTATAGAGTGTGGACCGCTGGTTTAGACTATGGACCGCTGGTATAGAGTAATGACCGCCTCGTAAATACTATAGACCGCTGGTATAGACTATGGACCGCTGGTATAGACTATGGACAGCTGGTATAGACTATATGGACCGCTGGTATAGAGTATGGACCGCTGGTTTAGACTATGAACCGCTGGTATAGAGCATGGATCGCTGGTATAGACTATATGGACCGCTGGTATAGACTATATGGACCGCTGGTATAGAGCATGGATCGCTGGTATAGGCTATGGACCGCTGGTATAGACTCTATGGACCGCTGGTATAGACTATATGGACCGCTGGTATAGAGTATGGATCGCTTGTTTAGGCTTCACCCCATGCCGACCTTAACAGAGCCTTGTAAGGTATCCAGTGCAGTAACCACTAAACATATGTACGACCATAATCAGGCTGAAGTGTGGCAAGTCTCTGCTAAATTTCTGGCTGACCACAACGTTAGGTTAATGTTCATCTATCTGGAGCGACCAGTTAATTTCGGACAGTCCTATTGTGTTATTAGATAGTTATTATTGAGATCACCAGAGTAGAGTTAGTATTAGTGGCATAATTATGGAGAGTTGTTATTAGGGTGACCCTAGTGTTAGGATTAGCTTGTAGTGGCCGAGTATCTGGTTTTATATGTATTTAATATGAATAATGATGATAATCTAATTATTTATTCGTAAACTAAGCCAAGGAATCAACGCTGTGTTAGCTACAGATCTCACTCCTTTACAAGAGTTGCAGGAAACACTGGAATGGTTTCTCCGGAAAGGTCAATCCGATAGGTTGACACAGCGCAGAAGGAATGCTTCATCTAATATCAGGAATCAGTTCTAATATCAGGAATCAGTTAATTACGGGATAGGAACGTAGCCAGACGTGACGTCAGAGGAATCTAATCTAGCTTATACATTAGGCCATGAGAACATGAGAAAAGTCAACACTGATAAGTGATATTCAAACAAAATACCAATCGCGTAGAACTTTGTATTTCGGGGATATATAGACATAGCAAACAAAATAGACGGAATATCGTTTGCCATGCTCTACAGTGACAACATGAAAGGCATAATGTCTTCATATCAATGTCCATGAGCACTTATTGCGATATATATGACGATGATATTAACTTTAGGACAAACATATAGTGTGGATATGCCATAAAATGTCACCTGATCAGACTTTATACTGATTTATGCATATCAGACTATGGAACTAATCATGATATTGCTGTTTTGAACGGATATTACCCTAAAAAACTGGTAATATCCGTTGTTAAAGACATTAATGAATTTGGAGTACTAGTAATTCACGATCCTCGTGGTATATTAGTGGTATTGGCATTATTAATGCTATTCGTAGAATGTGAATAACGTGCATTATGCTACCAGTATTCACACTATGGAGACTAGGTCGAGATACTCTACCTCCATAGTACAGCTGATATGACGGTCAGAATTTCTCGGCCTATATGGAGACATGCTGGCATGATGCTGTTCGCAGTAAGTGATGTACATGGACATTATATATACTTGGCACTATGTGCGTTATCTTAGCATTGCTCTGTGTGTGCTACAGGTAAAGAAGGAATCTCAACCGTAGTGTACGTTGAATCGTAAAAGTAACAAAATGTCAAAAACTGATCCATCACGGGTCATGTTTATTACATACGTACGTAATATTCTGAATATTCTGAAAGTCAGACAGCAACACACGAGGTGTACAAGATGGACACAGACAATGAGGATGCGTATAAACTTATAAACCGCCCTACAACTGGGGACCATTCGTCTTATGAGCTCTCTTTTAGTGTCGTGACATGACAGTCTGTCATGACGAGGTCAGGGGAAGTTCATGGGAGGTCAGACCATGTTAATAGACCACCTGTACACAGACATCCAGTGTAGGTATGAACCTTCCCAAGGATCTAATCTAGAACCAGAGTGCTAGTTCTGTATACCAGGTTGACTTATATCTGACCGGATGACTCCTTCAGCCACAACTTGTACATGTGTGTTGTAAACAAAGGTGGCAATATATGTGTACATATTGTGTCATATAGTGGAGAGCTAGGGTATTGTCTTACAATTTGCCACATGAATCATATTAACGAAGGTATTAATTATGGCGTTGTCTATTCTAATCTCTGAAGGACAAATTGGCAAACCACATTGTGGCAAAAAATAGTACAAAACAAAATATTTCTTGACATACATAACCATTTTAATTGGGAAAAAAACCCCAAACAAACATAATCCAATAATATATTCTCATAAATAATGTCAGCGGTTCCTACGCTGTAAAGTATCCCCCGTGTTGAGTTGAGCCAAGCCACGGGGGGACTGACCAAACAGTGGACAGCTTGATTTCATGTCTTCAGGCAGACTGTCTAATCACGGCTTGAAAGCAAGCAGTCACTATGTAGTCCCTGGCTCATTAATTCCCACCAAGACAAGGGAGATGGAAAAAACACAATCAATCGCGAAATCGACTACACAAGGATATCGGTTGGCACAAACCAAAAACACGGATTGGCATAAAGATTTAATTGGACGGAGAGCTGAAAGGTGTTCTATCAAAACAGACAAAACATCGTGGTTCACTTCATTGCCTGCAGACACAGTCTAATACTGAAATGAACCGTTACAGATAATCTGATTACTGCCGATACTTTAGCTTTATGAAGAAACTCTGTATGTACATTTATATACATGTATAACGGCTTTTGTCATCAGGGATATATTGGAATATATGGGTCCATATTGATGGCAGGGTGAACTCTTTCCTCAATACCCCTCCCTTACTCCTATACGTAACACGGTGTTAAATATATATGATTGCTTCCAGAATATTTATTGATATATACATTCTGAATGTAAAATAAACATATGGCAAAGGGGACGCAAGGATGCGCATGTACAAGCTGTTTATTGCATGGTAGTAGCCATATTATTGCAATGCGATTATTTAAAACTATTATTTCTTTTTATCAAAGGAATACAAACAAACAAAAAAGATCCATCTTTGTGTGTGTACCTTTGGTTTAAACATGAGTATTACTGATATCATGCCATGCGAAATACTACTACATGTATAATACACCCCTTGAACAAAACACTTTTCATCTATCTATTGTCATTTACAATTCTATGCTACTCATCAGTTAACACATCTGGGTCACTATTTGGGACCCAGTCATGTGGCATCTGGAAAAAAATACGCTTTATATTTAATTTGCCGAGTCCCTGTTCATACGTGCGATATAGCATGGTTTGTTGAAATACTTAGGCGCATATATATGCCATATGGTAGATATACTTCCAACAGAACAACAGCTGCTTTTAAGAAGGCCATATCGTTGATGTCACGGTGTTTATGTTACAACAGGAGGAAACTTGTAACACTGTAGCGTACCGTGTTGCAGTAAACCTGCGACTACAGACGGGTACTGACGCACCATGAGTGACGGTGTAGGTCCGGTGTGTAGACAGTGTTGAGACTGAAGGTTCTGTCACACCTGGGTGAACACGACAGGTCAAGCGACAAGGTCAACAAGGTAATCATACACCAATGATAGCCAGCTTTGAGATTTCGCAGTGTTTCTTCTTACTAGCGTTTAACTGGTAGTAAAATATCAGGATGAATGATAGTCAGTTACAGGACACCGCACACTAACACCTCTCGTCGGCGAGTCAGGTTTTATTCCAGTGTCAGGGCTAAGATTTCAAAATATTCTTTTACGGATTTGTAACAAGATCAGACTGCTTTCGTTCAAATAACGCCTTTGTTTATAAATTGAATGTGATGGCATTAACAATTTCATGAATCCTGCAACAGATTCATGATAGCTACCATAATAAGTCATTATTAAAATTAAAATGTATCACATGGACATTTTTATAATAACGTGTGTACAGCATAGCCTCCGGGTGGTCCGATTATCCGGTATTTATCAGAGCAAATCGAGCTTGAGTGATCTTCAATGCTACTATCTTGTTGCCAGTTCTATGCTTACTATCTCCTGTGTGCTTGCTTGTCACGGTAGAGATCAGAGTCTACTAGAAGGAGAAACCAGGTGACCCCAAGAACATACGGAAAAACACATACATGCACTGACAATGAGAATGGCCCAGAGCCAAGTTCGAGGTTTTGGTATACTAAATTGGTAAAATGTAATTATATTCAATGATACACCTATTGTTGGCTCATCGCATGTGGGATGCGCTCACTCTCATATTCGTATAGATGCCGGGGGCAATGGACAGATTGCCATGTTAATAGGATGATTAAGTAGCCTCTACATCGGGAATAAGGAAAATAGGACATACCCTCAATACGTGTTTAGAACTCATACACAGCGCTACTGGCTGTGGTATAATTGGATTAGTTGCGAGAAATCAGTATTTGCCCATATGATCCGTTACCTGTAGGTGTCTTGTCAGAATTCTGGAACTCAATATACTCACCAAATTGTATTAGTTGCCTTAAAGGAATATTCCTTAGATTGCCCTATGGTCGGCTGTATTACTGTAGATGCCTTAGTTAAAGATTTGGTAGATTTAATTAAAATCGGAAGTGTCTTCTCTTCGTCGTATTAGGTTGAATATTGTACATTCACTCGAATAGCAAAAAACAAACCCGGACACGTGTTACATGTACATATTTCATTGGCCTTTGTATAACATGTTTATCTATAGATTTAGTGAATGCATGTGGTCACTGGCCACGACAAAAAGTATGTGTCAATATCAATAAATATACAGAATTACATGAACAGTACTTTTTACTACCATGCATTATTTTATGTGTATCGGCCTACAACCAGTCACGTGTATACTCGAATAGTATGCAGTTCAGAACAGGGCCGTGATACAGCCCACAATGGAATGAATGTCTCTACATCCCCGTGGGCATTCTGCCTGTGGATGACAAAGTAAGCATAAAATCCGCGACCATCAAGATAAGATATGCGACTTTGATATTCCACTAGTGTTTGTGTGACTGGTTCTCCACAAGAGCGCCGCTACGAGGCTCCCACCTTATCAGAAGTTCATGAAGACGGATAACATAAGGAGTCACGCATCTTCCTTGGTTACCATGGCTACAGACAAAACACGTCTATAATTCCCGAGTTATCCCATGGAATTCATGGCAGTTTGGATAATGAATTGTGGTGATGTCAAACTGTCCTTTATAGATGATGTATAAGATTGGTGTGATGAATCGAAGTAACCATCATGGAATTACCCATATCTGAACACAGGAATGTATTCATAAGATGAGATTTTGTCATTCATTTTAATACTAAATAATAACAATACTAATAGTAGTAGTAGTAATAGCAGCAGCAGCAGCAGCAGTAGTAGTAGTAGTAGTAGTAGTAGTACGAGTAATAATAATAATAATAATAATAATAATAATAATAATAATAATAATAATAATAATAATAATAGTGCAAATAATACTAATATTTTATTATAGCTAAGTAGATATTTGCACATGTGGCATGTCAAACTAGCAATTAAAATATTAATAATACCAACCCTTTAGCAGACATTATTGTTTAATATTTTGTAATAATCACGA